>JAOVVB010027514.1:0-15771 GCA_028570985.1 Heterobranchus longifilis
AATATATTTACAACATTTGCTGTCTAACAGGGACGTTCTTGCATGTTTACCGACCGGTTTTGGGAAAGGTTTTATTTACCAAGCGGGGGTAAGGCACCGACACCAACGTCAAAATAGCTGCTGGCCATTTTTCTATTGTCTACAGATCAGCTGAAACCTTCGCCGGCAACGATAAATGGAGAGCAATCCTACAAAAGCCAACGTTTCCAGACAGATTGGTGGGGATTGCTGTGGATGAACTTCATACGGCGATCTACTGGGAGCAAATTAAGATAAACCATCTATCCAGCTAATTTCAATAGCTAAAGTTACTTTACTGTGTGACAAACTGTGCGTTAACTAGCAAATCACTGGTGTTTTTAACAGGTCCCGTGAGCTCCTCCAGAGCTATAGTGTATGGAGGCTTCACCTCTCGAGCACCGATGATCAAATTTTGTTTCTAGTATCAGTAAAAGTTGTATCACACAGTCGACATACGCCGTTTTATGTGGCGTTTTCTTTTGTGGGGAATTAGCCATTTTAATGTCATACCTAGTCTCACGTAGTCAGACCTGTATCCAGAGCGCTCCTGTATCCAAGTCCTCTACATGTGTAAATGTTCCACCAAAACAAGTTTCCTCCAGACACTATTTTGCAGAAGCACCGTCGCTGTATCCGGTGCGCAGCTCCGCCCACCATGCACTCAATGTGATTGTGATTGGTTGAAAGAAATGCACTCCAGGCCAGGGAGTTTTTTTTCCACTATACCAGAGGGAAAGACATTCAATCCAGACCTACACCCCAGAACAGACACAGCACTGTGGGTATAGGTCTGGCTATGTGAAACTAGGTAAGAAATAATGTAGGTATATATCTCATTGAGTTCCCATTTGTTACACAAATCAACAATCTCAATGTATTTTTAGAACTAAGATATTAGTACTGTAATCCATTTTGTTTAGAGATATTGACAATATATATTTTTGTATAAAAAATCTGAAAGAGAAATTGTAACTTTGTAAACAATTTTGTAAAAATGGCAAACAGACTTATTTCTCTCCAATGGCAGACTTTTGTCTAGTTTTCAATACAATGGCATTAATAAGTGCAGGCTACTACTTGAGATGGATAGTTTTTGTGGATTGAACAATATTGTTTCTTAAATAATGTATAACAGTTTATGAAATAAATTCCTTATACAGTACAAGTCTCTGTTTAAGGCCTGAAATTAGTCAGACCTTTTTACAAATGAAGGCTTTACTCCTCTCTTGATTGCTGTCTTTTGATTTAGTCATGCCGGAGGGCACTCAGTAACATTGCATCCTTTGTCTGGTGTAAAGATTTATAATAGATATCTTTGAATATCACAGTGTCTACTGAGAAAGTTAATGTACAAGTGATGCTCTGTTTGTAAAAGCAGGTCGAGCGTATCCAGAGGAGAAAGAGCCGACGGATAAAAAGGTTAATCTGATAGAGATGACAAACAAACCGCTATCAACAAGGCTGAGGGGAAAACCAATGCTGAATTTGGATTTATTGCTCAGATCCTATCTGTGTTGTTTGGCTGTTCAGACTGCAGTGTGAACTAGCCACGGTCCTGAACTGACACGCACAAGCAAAAGAACAATAACAAAGACGTCGCACGCAGCATGCTGTCGTAGGGAAGTAAACATGGCGCCCACAGAGGCCACTGAAGTCAGCGGTTATGGTTTAATTTATACGTTTCTATGCAGAGGATGCCAGCGAATTTATGAGCAGATAATGAGGATGCGGACGAGGAGACAGAGAGCTAAGTTATTGCTTTTTGTGGAGCAATGGCCGCTACTTCTGTACGGAGGTGTGTGTGGATAAAGACGTCAGAGTGGTGGGATCGATTCGTGACAAACAGATGTCATCCAAAGTTTCAGGGCTACTTTTAACTACATTTGTCAGCGCCTCTCCATGAAACTCTTAGGACAAGACACTAATCTCCTGGAGAATTAAAGCACGTAGGAGTTGGGATGAATGCTGGGTGAGAGAGTGACACACAGCGGTCGCGACTCGCATGGCCAGTGATCAGATATGTATCGGATTCAGGATCGGATCTGGGCCACTTTTGCTTATAATGTGAACATAGCCTTAAGCAAGGGTATAGAACGAACAGCACTTTTTTTTATGTTAAACTGCTGACTGTGCCCAGTATAATATACTGTCAAAGCTACTATTCCTTTCCAAAGTTTGGGAGTTGTGTCAGAGTTCTTGTATTTCTTTTGGAAAGACCACTGAGAGAGTACAGAGTCCATGATCTCTGGTTTCCCTACTCATCCCTCAGCAGTCATAGCCCACATCCCCAACCAGCCAACTCTGAAAACCTAAATGGAAAAGCCATCAAGTCATTTCTTTCCCTTAAGAGAAGACAATTGTGCCTGTGTTTAATTCTGTGTTACTCAGCCTCCTCTGAGACTGATCGACACTGGAAAGCTATATGGAGTCCATAACCACAGCTGCCAGTGGGGCTAAAATTACAAGGAGGAGGGTTGGAAAATGTTTGCAGGGGATGGTGATTTTTCCCATTTGCCTTTAAATAATGTGGCAGAACTGTACCTCCCTCCGACAGCTGCACTTCTACAATGTTATCCTAGAATAAAGCACACAGTGCCCTCTGCAGATCACATTAAGAGTCCCAGAATGTGCATGGCACCTACACAGGGAAAAGTGATGAGATAAGTGAGAAGCTTCAAGTTCTGCAAAGAACATCTGTTAGCACTGTTTAGTTTCGAGGAGTCGTCGTAGTAATTCATCCCTTGCAACCATTTTATAATCCCCTAAATGGAAATCACCTTTGGCCTGTTTGTTTGTCAAAAACATTAATGTGAAACAGATTCCCGCTCTACTGGGAGCAATGTTTCGAAACAAATGGCTGGGAGTAACAGCATGCAGAAGAAGCGATAAACATGGTAAGGACTCCAGCAAGTCTGGGTTAAAACGTATTAGTCAATAATCCTTACAGTGTAATAGGGTGTTGTGTGTAGGCCACATAAAAGGTTGTACAAATACAATAGGATGTATTTGAAAGTTATTTTAGTTACAGTGTGAATAGTCTGGCTGATCGGATGTAAAGAGTGGGTGTAAAGCCGAAGAGATGACGTGTTTTCGTAGGCCAACCCAGAAGTCATGGGTTCCCTCGTCAAAAAGCCGATGGGATTTTTTAATTGGAATTTGGTTTCATTGCAGACATCTAAACAAAAAGACATTTAAAAAACCCATTGACTTTGAGACGAGGGAACCAGAAGTGTTAAAATGTAACTCATTTCCAGGTTTTAAAACTACAAACTTAGCACCCTAATGGGCGTGTCTCTCACACAGCATTCTCCTCACTTTCCACTATCTCTGCTATTTATTTTTGCAAGGGCACCATCGCTGCATCCAGGGCTTAGCTGATTGTGATTGGTTTAAAGAAATACAAACAAGCCAGAGCAGTTTTTACCCCTACAGCAGAAATGATAACTTGTGCAGCCAGACCCTTCTCCAGCGCTGACGCAGCGATAACCCCACCCTTCTGGGACATGGCAGCGTTAAAACAAAGGCTCCATGCAGATCATACCAGGCAGCGATGTGCTGCCAGTTCCCTGGTATTTTGGAACGATATACTGAAGAGAAGATATCTGGAAGAATGAATCACAAATCATAGACATGGCTGCTTTGCTAGCATGGGTAAAGTCTTGATATATGGCACGGCAGATAAAATCACTTGTGGGAGAAGAAAACAGATCTCTCACAGTGCAAGAATTCAGTGGTATTTTGATTATTCTCAAACCTTGAAGTCTGTGTTGTGTTGGTACATTGGATGCAGATTTATCTCCATGTGCTCTTTATTACCTGTCCTTTGGCTCTAAATCAAACAAAACTGCGGCAACAGACTTTTGTTTGGTTACCACCACCAAATCGCAGATAGTGAGAAATGAAAACGGTCTGTACCTGTCTCAAACCTCTTCCAGCTTCACCTCTCAACTAAAGCTTTTCGAATATCACACACAGTACACAAAGTATTGGCAACAACACAATGACAAATCTATAAACTAGAAGGGCACTCGAAGAGCGCAGACCTCTCCAAGGCCATGCTCTATCTCGCAATGTTAAGGAAAGTAAAGAGTCCCGGCACCCAAACTTCCCAAAATACATCATGAATTGCCTTGACATCTGCATTTAAAAACACTTATAAAGAACACAACAAACCATGAATTTAACAGCCCTGCATACAGCACCTGAGCTGAACAGACCAGAGTAGCAAAAAAGAACGCTCTTCTTCTATTTTGAGACAGTCTTTCCCTGAAAAACGACCCCATAGGTCGTTTGTACAAGCAGCTTATATATGACAGGTGGCGGCCTCTAGTGGTCGTAGTAATTATGACGGGAGCAAAGCAGGAAGTTCTATAATGTAGTATTAAGATCAATAAAAGTCATGGGGCGGGAGGGGTTTGAAAATTAAAGTAAGTTATTTTGACTTTTCGTAACAAACAGAACTACATCACGTTCTACGTCACGTGCGTAATTACGTCAGTAATGTAACGTAACCAATGTAGTTTCTAACCCAAACCACGTTACTTTTCGAAACATAACTAAGTAGTTTTGTTGCCTAAACCGAACCAAACTGCGACCGTTTCACAACATTAACCATGTGTGTAAGACCGTTTAGGTATGAGGACGGAAAACGCTCCTGTGGGTCGTATTTTCTGCAACTGCTAGGGGCGCTAATTTAGTAAACGCTCATATTAGAGGGTAGGAGCAAACAACATGTGTGGTCGTATAGTTTGGAGGACTTACTCTGTCAATTGGAGACCCAATAGAAACGGGTCCGTGACCCATTTTGGGTACCGACCCAAACTTTGAGAAAGACTGCTGCTGACAAACTAAACAAAAACAAACACATAACCTCCTTGGCAGAGGTCATAAATGCTTATACTAGCATGAATTCATTATCAACCAAATAGGAATTAATATAATATGTGGAAACTTCTTGAAACAAAGACTGGACCAAAGCGTAGTGGCTATTCTCAGCAGCTACCCCACGTGAATGAACCATTAAGAAAACCAGCATGCTGAACCTTTGCCTGGATATAAATAAAGACATTGTTTTACTGCGTCCTTCTATAAGCCGTGATGAAAGCTCATTGCCAGGGCAGGAGCGGCAGGCAGCAGGAGAATGGAGACAGCTCAAGGTGACAGTGGCTGCTTCAAAAACAAACTCATTCAACTCTTCTGGCTAATTAAGCTCTCTGCATTCCAGTACAGACTTTATAGCGAGCAATTCAAGTTATCTGGTCATCTTCCAAGTCGTTAAATGCAACTATTGACATTTGGAAAAGGAGCAGTGGGAAAAATACTGGAAGGCTTAAACAATCTACACACATACACATCTGGTGATACGCTCTTCTGCAACGATCACAATCTACCGTAGCATGCACCCAGCATGCTGATCAATAAACACCTACGTTCATTCTGCTTGGTAAACTGTCTGCAGTCAAATAAAAGCCAATTCGTCTGCATATATAAGTATCAAAGGATGTCACATCATCTGTCTTCTTCTATGTTCTGGATCTGACATCTGTCCGCCTCATGTTCACTGAATTTAAAAATCTTTCACTGATCCAAAGAACATATTTTTCCCGAGGCACACAGATTATCCGCTGATGTGCTTTATAGAAACATATCCTGAAGTTTAAAGACTCAATAGTTTGAGCAGTAAGTCTGAACACCTATTGAATGACAATTAGTCAGAAACCACTGATAAGGTAACTGTTGTTATCCAGGTCTATATGTTCAGGGTCTCACTGTCTCTGTTTATTCTCCCAACCCACAAATAAGCCTTGCTATGTAGTTAGAAATGAGCAAGAGAAAGAAAGGAAGAAAAAGACTGCTAAGTGTGCAATTCACTTGTAAATTAATATTAATACTCAAGGGCGTAGGTTTTATTCCAACATTGGAGGGGGACATTAAGTTGGAGGTCTGGGGTTGTCCCCCAGGAAAATTGGACCGTTAAAGACTTAATTTCCTGCATTCTGATGAATTTTTATACACTAATTTCTGCCTTTCCAGTATCAATTTACAGTGGAAATGTCTTCATTTGTGTAAAGGAAAACACAAAAATCAGGCACCAGGTGACAATTCAAAATATAAAAGTATCAGTCAGAGGCACATAGAGCAAACCAGCACTTCTAAAAGTAAACTTATTACCTAGTAGTTCATTAGCTGCCACCAGAACTCACAACTTACTGGATTTTGAGACTGTTTTAGAAAAAATTTCCTAATATGGGAGCTCCTCCTTTTTTCCTCTCTCTTTTCTACCAGCAGCCCTTCAAAATAAAAGCCTGTTCTAGCTGTTCTTCAAAAGTCCTCTGTTTACGTTTTTATTGGAGGGGGACAAATGCACGTGTTCTAAATATTAAGGGGGACGTGTCCCCTGAGTACCCCCGAAACCTACGCCCATGTTAATACCTGATGTTTGCTTGTACGGTGGCTCTGAGTGGTCAAACAGCTTTTAACAGATGCGAAAAAAATGCAGAAAATCAATCCTGATCCGAAAAACTTAAATGACGGATGAAAGTTTCTGTGTGTAAACGTGATGGACACAACGTGAAGTCTTATTTATTTTTAAACGTGGGACAATTTCAGACGAACATTTTGGTGACTTGACTTGGTGTGCAAAGGCCTTTAATCTGCAACACCCATGAGACGTTTTTAATTTGGGTATGAGGAAAGTACATCATAAATTCAGTCTTTAATGGGATGTTGGACATGACAAAGCAAAGCAAGAACTTTTAGCTGGTATTGCACAAACCACTCAGGCTATAAATGCTGTTCAGTATAAAAGCATTGAAACACGAGCCATCCAGAGGGAAACTGATGTAAAATGGCTGTCAGTATGAGCAGCTAATGGATGCTCACACTCACAGCACTGGGAGTTTGGCCACAGAGACTTTATGAGAAAAAAACCCCGTGAGGCATCTCAGGGAGGCATGACGGAGCCGCGGTGTCGACGGAACGACATCAAGTGTGTAAAGTGGAAATGCTGCTCAGTGCAAAGGTGACAGAACTTAAGCTTCTCTGAAACATCACTGGGCTAAAATGGCCGACTGCAGCTAACGCAGGGTTTCTACAAAGTATGGAAAAAAGAAAAGAGAGTATGGAAAATATCTGAGTTTCTAGACTATTGCAGCTGTTCTGTTTTCTAAAATATAAAATATATCACTCAATACACACATTGAAGTGAAAACAAGAAGGGCCTAACCTCATGACAAAAACATGAGCATATCGATTGCATGCCGTCCTCTGCAGTTGGCTTGTTAATATTGCAAAATGTGACAGCCCTGCACAGACACCATGAAAATTAAATGATTTAACTTTTTTTCCAACTCATTTTCGGTTCTTATTCATAAAAAAGAAAAAAAATGAGGGGAATATTATTTATTTAATATGTTAAGGTGAAAATAATACGAGTATGTTAATTTACTTCTTCTTTGAGAGCAGAACGGAGTCCAACTTTCTGCGTAGGAGTGAGGAACGAACGGTCATGACGGGTAAAACCAAATATAACCTGGTTGGTGATGAAGGATTCCAAACGGGAAAATAAAGCTACAGTCGATGCACATTTTTGTGAAATCCTTCGAAATCTCCAACATAGGGGAATCGGTCACATGCCATATGGCAAAAGCACTGTTGTCTTCTACGTAATCTACAGAGAAGTCTGGAAAACTGAGTCCGGAAAAGTCTGGAATTTTGAAATAGAGAATGTGTAGGAACCCTGCTAATGGGTGACTGCACTTGGCCGCATTTGTGAGTTTGCCAAATCAGATCATAAGAGCATCTTGTGATTATGAGGAACCACGACATAGCAACCAAAGAGGGGGAAATATGAGAGTTTCCGTGTGTGTGTGTGTGTGTGAGAGAGAGAGAGAGAGTGACTGGCCACTGCAGTGAGTCATCAAAAAAACCCATGTTGGGGTGTGGTCGGCCAGGAATGCCTGTAACCATAGAAACGCGATACACCATAGAAATATGAGTAAATACACGAGGCCAGAACAGTGGTCAGAGGAGATAACATTAGCCCACACAACAGACACACTCTTCCTGGAAGTGAGAGTCCCTCTGCGGCCGTGACGGACCGTCCAGAAGTTTCAGATAATAAAACATCAAAACACTGTGGATACAGGATGAGGTGCAGACTGATATTATTTTGGAGAGGCTTTTTCGTGTTACCATGCACACACACTTTTCATCTCCAGAAATATAACCCTGACCACAGGAAGGAGAAGATGAATTATTAAAGGAATACTTATATTTTGAGTGTCTCTGCGGTTTCGTACATCCTCAACATTCATATCTTCTCATCGCGCCTCCTGATAGTCGAGAAGCTCTGCTGTGAAAGCAGCATTTTCAGTTATCTACTGGAGAAGCCAGGATTGTTTATAACATACTGAACATACCGATCAACAGAAGAGGAGTCAGTGGTGTGGACTCTTTGACCTGATCTTCTGCTGTGACTCTGGGTCACCATTGGAATCCACTGTAACTGCTGTGAATCCAAACGGACTACAGTCATAATTTATGCTTTCAGGGACTGAAAGTTCACTATAAAGCACTTTTCTTGGCTTTCAGATTCAAAACCAATATAGTTGCTTTAGGACTACAGCTAGTCTGGTGGGATTACCACACAATGCCAGGATAAAGCTTTACTTCCTGTCTGCACAGGAAGTCCGTGTCCAAGTCCCAAAGTCCCTTCACTACAGGAAACAAACAACAACCTCCGAGTTATCAACCTACACGCTGAAAATGACAAGTTTATCAGATTTGGATGGTGTAATAACGCAGACCTGCTCTGTTCTTTCAGTGAATGATCGTAAAGATCTACAAATAATATGTTTACATCATTTTCGCGACCGAAACAGGTTTCCTCCCGACACTATTTTGCAGAGGCACCGTCGGGGCGTGGCCCCGCCCAGGACGATTGTGATTGGTTTAAAGAAATACAAACAGGTCAGGGAGTTTTTTTCACTATCCAGGAGCGAAAGTGCAGACTTTCCCTCAGCAGCACCGTGGAGATAAATCTGGCTACACAAGACGAGGGCTACAACTAACAAGTCATTATCAATTAATCTGTAGATTATTTTCTAGATTAATCGGTCTATAAAATGTCCATCCCAGATTGTCGAAGTCCAAGGTGATGTCTTTAAATGTCTTGTTATGTCCAAAACCCAAAGATATTC
Source organism: Heterobranchus longifilis (assembly GCA_028570985.1). NCBI lineage: Eukaryota > Metazoa > Chordata > Actinopteri > Siluriformes > Clariidae > Heterobranchus > Heterobranchus longifilis. Next base: position 9,222 of record JAOVVB010027514.1, read on the forward strand.
ACTTTAATATGATATAAAACAGAAAAAAACAGGAAATCTGTATAATTGAGAGGCTAAAAACAGCATTTTCTGCCATTTTTGCGTAAAAAAAATACGATTAATCGATTATCAAAATAGTTGGCAATTCTGTTAGTCGACTAATCGTTGCAGCTCTAATTTGAATTTGACAACAGAAGGTGAACTTTGCAACCAAGTGGCAAGTGGCCAAAGGAGAGGAGTTGAAACAGCACACAGAGTCACTCTTGAGCAACTTTGTCTCCATGGAGACTGCAAGGCCTCAGTCAGACAGCTCATTAAAATAACACAGACTTCTTAGACGCTAAACTAACTACCAGATGAAGAAGAAAACTTTGTCAGTCATTGTGAGGAATCTAAGGTAATGGGTAATATATCTACCGTGGTGCAACAATGGTGTTTTTGACTGCCGGATAAGCAAAAACAAAACTTAAATGCACTTTGGCAAAGCCCTGGGTGACACTCCTGTAGTTACTCTGAGGCACTCTGTCAGTATGATGTGTGTGGGGTGCCATTAGTGGAGTCCTATATATCAGCTTTTCCCTCCTCATAAACTCAACCGTGACGGTGTGAAAAGGGGGCGACTTTAAAATAAACCCTTTCACTGAGTGCTTCTCCTCCCCTCTGTCCGGTTGCGTGCCCGTCTCCTCCGTCCACATCTCTCCCAGACTTTGCACCACCATGACAAGAATGCGTGATAGTAACTACAATTTCCCTGAAGGAGAGCGGCAAAGAAGAAGTCTTATGAGGAAAGAGCAGCAGCTTTTTTTTTTTTTGCATGGCGGGGCGCCTCGCTGGCTGTTGTCGGCTGTTGTGCCTGCGGTGAGGGTTGGCAAACAAACGGCCCCTGCAGCTTTTAGAACTTCGTCTCATGCCAGCCAACTTCTGGAAATGGCACAAGGAACGACGGCTTTATAACTTACAATTACTGACAAACTTAAATACTTAATTGTCAGTAGGAGGGGTGCTTGAATATAACCCACTCTGGAGAGTTACATAAGCAAAATATAGTATATATGACATGTGTAAGAAACTTGAGGTACTTTGAGGTTCAGACCGGCTTTCGATCAACAAGTCAATAAATATCAGTTAATGCCGAAACAACTACCCGACTGATCGATCAGTCAACTGACAACAAATTAATTAATAATTTTGAAAATCAACTACTTTTTGAAAGAGATTGTGCTGATTTAAATCCAGCTCTGTGGAGGAAAGCTAAACACCGTTCATCTACACACACAGCCCACACTAAGATGACACAGAGCTGGTTTAAAATCAGAGAATCCCTTTAAGTAATTTATCAAGAAAAAAAAAGCCATATATGAGGAGCTACTGATAAGGATTACTGCTTTTTATATCATTGTGAATTGAATATTTTAGGGATGCACCGATATATTGGCCGATATATGCTTTTGAAGAAGTTATTTTTCCAAAAAATGAAGTGAAAAAGGGTCATATTAAAAGTTGTTTGTATGACTGAATTTGTGCTCATTCAAAGATAGTGTAATGAAATGTTGAATGACTTTAAAACAGTGCAGTTATTTTTTAATAATGAAGATTTGGCAAAAAGCAGAGAATAAATAACAAAAACAAAATAAACAACAACACAAAAACATCATCTATCGGTCAAATTGTTGTTTTAAACGTCGGTATCGGCCCAGAATTTCACTTTCCTTTATTTATTTAACAAGGGACAATGCACATTAATCAACATGAGCACCAGTCCAGCATGTAAATGTGCCAGATTTAGCCTAGCAGGCTGATTTTCATCTGCAATCGATGCATCCCTATCTTTAGGTTTTGGAGTGTTGGTCAGAAAAAAACAAGGTATCTTATAAAAGACATCACCTTGGACTCTGGGAAGTTGTGATGATCATTTGTCACCATTAGAGCTGGGTATCCTTCAAAAAATGTCAATAATGATATCGGTACCAATACCTTGATTTTGATATCAGCTCCTGAACAATTATTTTTCAGATACCAATTTTATAACATCTATTTAAACAAAAATAAATTACAACATTATACATTACGGTACAAATCCTGCATGCCTCTATGGCGTGTAACATTAGATCATTAGCTCTTGGTACAGGCAGGCTGCATTCTTATTGGTTCACTGGAGTGTTAATTTCCTTAATGAAAACTAGGACGAAAAGTGTTCATCAATTACCTTTTTTTTCATGACGAAGACAAGACGAGCTAAAAATAGATCTCTTATAATAAAAACTATGACGAAATCCATGTTTGTTATTGTTAACGAGATAAAAACGAAAATGTTATTGGTGGGCCGTCGGACATTCATGATTATGAATCCCATGTACAATGGCAATGGCGTCCACTGGTGGATACTGAAATATTTTAATGTTACATCAAGTAAAACAGCAGGAAAACACAGCCTGACCCTCCGATCTCTGCAGCTGCAGCGGGAAATTCAACCCAACACAATGTAAGCCTGCTAGTATTAAAGTTAACGTTACCAGTACACATTAGTTAAGGACACTTTGAACGATTTTAACTTATGATAACGTAGAAAAACCAACAACGTCCGATACCTGTATTAGCCGAATTGAATTAGTTTAAAGAGAGAAAAATTTTGACTAAAAGTAATTACTTTTCATCAAATAAAACTGGACTAAAACTACGAAGGATAGAAATGACTAAGGTGACTAAAACTAATGAGCATTTTCGACTAAAGACTAAGACTAAATCTAAAAGAGCTGCCAAAATTAACACGGACTGATGAGATTTAGTCCTTAGGTATAGAAATTTGGAATTGAATGACGAGACATTTTTTAATACTCGATAGTATCGAAGCAATTCAGTCGGTGCCTAAAAGTATCGAAAGTTCTGTACGTAGCCCGAGCCACCATTTGTTGTGAACTAAATTAAGTGAAAATAACAATGAGCTTCAGCCCTAATATCTCACATAATAAATTGACTGTAAAAAGTGAGCGTGCAGCATGTGATTCCTTCATTTCATTTGAGATAGAGAAGTAAAGAAAGACAGAGACACACTGTAGCCTCGAGCTGCAGATCAGATCCAGTTAATTCTCTTGGCATCAGAGCAAAGAGTATGTCGGACATGATGACGCAGCCTCTCATGCCACCAACAACAACCACAGCGCAGACTGCCCACGCACTATCATCATTATGTCAAATGAAAAGCTGTATTCATTTGAATGCCCAGCTGCATACAAAGCTGGTGTGTAACAAGTGGAAAATGGATCAAAACGTTCTTGTCTGAGCAGACCATTGCACAGAAACCAAATGACACTTGGGATAAAAAAAACAACAAAAAAAACAGGTGACATTTTGATCTGAAGCACATACAGGAGGAGCTCACCCGACAGCCTCCACCGACCCGTCAAACACACAAACTGTTTAAAGGCAGGAACAGCCACTTACCTAGAAGAGAAAAAAACACAAGAGAAAGAAGGAAACAGTTAGTAAAAAGGCAGCGTGTTCCAAAGTGAAATGTCCATTTCAAAAACATACTCGAATTTAAAGTAACCTGCATTAACTGCCTGTAAAAATGGGAGGAAGGTAGGGCTGCACGACGTGAGGAAAATATCTAATTGTGGTTATTTTGACTGATATTGCAATTGCGATATTCACGGAATGATCATTTTTGCATCATTATTCTCATTTTCATTGAAAAAGTGTGAGGATCTGTAACATTTTTTTTTGTCTGTAGAATACGATTTGTAGGCTGGGCCATCTCTGCAGCATCACTTAAGACACAGAGTTCCCAGGGATCCTTAAAAGGTCTTAAAAGATAAAAAAAAAAAAGAAGCTCTTAATTGTTATTAAAATGTCTTAAATCAATCTTTCAAAAGTCTTAAAAATGCTAAGATATGGGAAGTTTTGTGAATCTTTTCATTCTGGTGCTGCATCTTTTTTTTATACTTACTGAATGCCTCTCACATTAATATGCAAATTCAATGAAAACTGGCTATTTAACCAAGGTTTTGTGGCACGGCTGAAACCAGTATAACCGGTATGTATATGAGGCTCTGAGTATTTCATGCAAAACATTTTTCAAAAAGACTTGCCAACAAATGCAAGGTTTACCTGATCTCCATCTTTATATAATTATGTTGCAATAAACATTTGGGCAAAATTGTCCCTAACTCGAAGTAATTGATGTTTTAAAATGATTGATTTTGTACAACTGGCCTTAAATTACATTTCACGAGGCATTAAAAAAAAGTCTTAAATACATTTTGCCTGAAGCTGTAGGAACCACCCTGATTCAGGTTTTGCCTTTAACAAATACTGAGCCTAAAACTTCGATTAATTGTGCAGCCCTAGAGTAAGGTATTTTAAAAACTGGAGGGTGTTGACACACAAACAACAAGTGTTACTGCTAATGGAGTGAGCAGTGCCAGGGCTGCTGGAGAAAATGCTTTTAATGGCATAAGATGCAGATTAATGTGTAGACCACAGATCCATTCTAGGCAAGATTAAAGACAGAAAAATAAATACCACGGGTAATGGCTCTGGAAACAGCAGCTGTCTTTATACTGTAGCACTTAACTCGGAATGCAAACTCATTAAAGGTCTCCACCAATTCTGGCCATTTGTATCAGCCTGCAGTAGCTTCACTAACAGTGCCACCTTCTGGTCACTTCTGGGAAAACTCAAAACTTAGCAGCAGCAGTGTTTTAAACAAGTGGTTTAAAGAGTCACCTGGTTTCAATCCCCCAGCTGATTCCCCCTTTCCCTGACAAAACAAAGAATAAAGAGTGCAATCATGTCCCAGCGAGAGGAGGATTAGAGCATGATTAGAGAGGAAGTGTCAATTCACGGAGGCAGTCGCCCATCTGAATTACAGGAAACCTGGGTAATGACATTATGTAATCACATCAGCTAAGTTAGGAGGCCATCAACCAGCATGACTGGCAGGCTCACTGACAGCTCAGTAACTGGATTACACTGACTATTACTGAGCATTATTACTGAAGAATACAGAGCCAACTCAGACCACACATACCCAGGACTCACAGACCGAGATTACAAACTTTAAGACAGACTGCCTTGATTTTATTGGACTTGTTGTAGTCCATGTTTCTGCTGCTGGTTACCTATTTTTAATGTCATTAATTGCTGAAATTACTCCATTGCTTTTAAACAATCACTGAACAAATCTGGTAATAATAATATAATATAATAATCTGGTTTCTTTACTCAAACTCTTTACTGTTACTCTTTCAAGGTCTGAATCTACATGAATCTGGATATTTTTCTCCTCCGTTAAAAAAAAAAAATTCCATCCACATGACCTCCATTTTGATAAATATCTCTGTCTACATTAGAACACATAAACACTCTAAACGCTTGACAGGGCCAGTAGGGGGCGGTAAAGTCTACGTCAACGACACGTCAAACACCAGAGAAGAAGAATCTGAGCAGACAGTGATCTTTAGCTTTAGTTCCAGCGGTAGTAACAGATCAAGCAATAGTAAAACAATAGAAGCTAATTATTTGTTTATCTTTCTGGTACACATGTGGACGGACGACGAGGTGAAGTTGCTGCTTAGCGTAGTGCTTACCGCTTACCATTAGCATGCTCATTACACAAAGCAACACTGGGCATGTGCAAACTGAGGACATGATGTCATCGTTTCCCCAAATCTCCCAGTTTACACGTCCACACAGTAACCGAGTTTTGGAAAATATTCACCTTAAAAAGTTTTAGTGACGTAAAACTCTGTTTACATGTGGATGAGAGGCCAAAACAGAGGAAAATATCCATTAACAAAAATATCCAGATACATGTAGACAGGGCCTTGGTTTGACAGTTCTATGATGTGTGTAATGATGTGTTGTATATGTGAATACTTTTTCCGACTTAAATCTGTAATACCAGATTTTTGGGCCACGCGAGGGCAGCAGAAACAGATTGTAAACATACCAACATACTACCACCTGTTAAACTGACATGGCAAATGTGTTAACATAGTCACCCATTTACACATGCAACAGATATGAGTGTGTAAAAGATCAATTTGAGTCCAACACTCACTCTTCTTTTTGCTCTGTTTTGGTCGCCATCAACTCCAGGAAGAAATATCTGGCTCTTTAGCTGCTAAATGTTAGTTTCTAACTTTGTCTGTTGTTTGGTGGTGAGATAGTGTAAAGTGGGTTTATCAGAGCTTTTTTTTACTAAAAATGGCTGAAGCAAAATTATGTTAATGAGCGCAGTGAGACTGAAACAAAACGCTGTGGATGTAAAACCAAAACAAGCTGAAAGACACTAAAACATTGTGTAGAATTGAGGGCAACAGCAGAGTAATTCGATCAAGGGCGAAACTTTAGCTTGAGAAGTGGGGGGGGACACAAATCAGATTTCCTTTATTGAAATTAATATCTTTTGTATGTGGTCCTTGTCAAATAATCTTAAAATAAATCAGTGCATTTAAATAAAACACAACCTCCATAGGTAAGCCTTTATTTATTTATTTATTTTTAAACCTCGGGCTAGCGTGTAGGTTTTGTTTCAACATTGGGGGAGGAACATATGAAACGGAGGGTC
>JAOVVB010027525.1:1765-15771 GCA_028570985.1 Heterobranchus longifilis
GGGGGGGGGGGGGGGGGGGGGGGGGGGGGGCGGACGAGAATGGCAATTTTCCCGGGATATACACGCACATGCAAACCTAAGCATATAACAGGTAACTGTAACCCACTAGAGAAATTATAGACAATCCTTACCTCAATAAAGACGCCGAGGTTAGTTTAATATACGTACAAAGTTACTGTGAATTCGCCTCAAGTCCAACCAAGAACTTTGACAATAAAAATAGAATGTTTTACAGTTTATATGGTTAGAAAAGTGATCGTTCAACCCCCAAGCGAATACTATTTGTAGAATGATGGATACTTGGATTAACCATAGTTGTCAGGCTTTTCTTAAACTACCCCTATGTAGCTTAGGTTTCACAGGACTGAAAGGAGAAGAGATACACAGACCTCACACTCACTTAAATGTGAAGTTAAAGATATTTTAGCTAAGCCCAAAGAAAGTGCTGTTTCCATATTAATAATGTGTTTTATTACTGATTGGTCTGGATCAGCATGTTTTTTTGGAAGGCTCAAAGCTGCCAACTAACAGTCTAATAGTCTCCTCTTTTCAGATGACTGGATTTGGACACAATCTCCTCAAACTTGGCCAGTCCGTCTTAGTCGTAATTAAGGCTGAAGTGGCAATGCCAGGAATGTTTGCCATTTCTCCTCTTTTATTTCCGATGGATTCCCATTTTATTATTACTCTCGCAAAGTAATAATTGCTGCACATATTTGTGAAATGGATGGAATGTGAGGCAATTAGTTTTAATGATGTGCAAGACAAATCTGCATGACAGCAATTACTGCGACAATGTGTTCAACAGCCCAGAGGCAGGGCCCAGAGACAACACAGACAGGCAGTGGCGGTGTATGCCGCAGCGGCCGCGCAACAGGCTTCATGTGGGGCGCACGTCGGGCCCGGAGTCACTGACCTGTCCACTTTATTGTCAGCACAGGCGACATGTTTGTCTGGTGTCAGTTCTGTGCCTCGCAGCAGAAAACGAGTCAGATTGAATACATATCCCAATCGTAAGCCAGCTGTGAAACTCCAGTTATTGCGTTATTTTTCTGTTTCTCATTTCAATTCAGACGGTTTATTTGAAGAATGCAGTTTCACACATTACCGAGTTCTCCCTCTGCAGCATAATGTCACTGGAATCTGTGGCCTATTTGATCCACCGCTTCATCCACAAACTTGAGGTTAAACAGACTCCGGACAAGGCGGTGGCACCCGGCCAGCCCGTACTTTAGTTAGATGATGGATTTAACTCCTTGCCAAACAGAGCCCAGGCAATTCCTATTTTATCCCATGATGGAAAATTCGGATCACATACCAAGTTATACAAATCCACAACCACATTTCTCTAAATGTGTATGCTTCATCAAAAAACGGGGGCTACATTTTCCTCAGAGTAGTTAAAACAAAATGCTTGAGTGAATTGCTTGGTCTAAATAAAATTTGCTTTACCATAAAGCAAGAAGAGAGTGGTGGTTGTCTGATACTTAATCCTCAATTTGTTAGTTTTTCTCACCATACCGCAGGCTGATGATACGTAATGCAGTGGTCTTTAAATTAGCATGCATCATGATCTGAGAAAACTAAAATCCAGAGCTTGATTTGGCTTTCGCTGTGGGAACGTGTCTGTGGAAATGAAAGTCTTGACGCTACGGTTGTTACGCAGCGCTGTCATGTTTCCCCCCCGGTCCCTTCAGTTTTGAGCTCATGTCATCAGCATTTTTCGGGATCTAGTGTGCTTTCAGTCAAAAGAAAGTGGCCCCAGAGTCTGAGCGGAACAGCAATAACAGGAAACGTGCAGCAGGTAGAGCGCTGTTTGCACCCAGTGGGGCCCTTTTCGACTGCCAGCACTCCTCGCTGCCAAGAGCCGTGGCAGCGTTCCTGCCTGCGATCTGTCAGTGTCCACAGCATCTGTGTCAATAGCATTCCATAGCCATGTTGACAGAGCGCCGCTGTTTGCTTTAGCCACCACCGACCAGTGGCCTGATTGAGGACAATGTCATAAATCCTCAAGTGCAGTCCACGACATACATTTCTGTGACAAGATCGAGAGCTTGTTTGTTTTAAGTTGCGTGCCGCAGGTCTTTCAGTATCTGGAGTGTGACGCAAGGATGTGGATTATTTTTCCATGACCGTGAAATGACCTCGACACTGTGTATTTTCAGACTATTGATAAATATTATGCATCTTCTAAGTACAGTAAGCCCCTTCAGATTTAGTTTAGTTTTCAAATAAAAGATACAGGTCATTTCTCTGATGAAGTGTCAGCTATTTACGTTTTTTCCCATTCGCTCATTTTTTTTTATGACCTCTTATTTTTATTACCTTTCTCAGCTTCCTGTGTTACAAGTGAAAGCACACGCTGGATTCTAGATCAGTGACGAAAGATGTTTTTAGGAAATCACTCCGTATAGAAACGCCGGCGGCGCTAAACTGAGCAATGAACCTGGAGTATAGGCTTTACCTCAGCCAGAAATTGGATAAGGATTTAATGTAAGTGATCATATACATTTAGACTAAACAGGGCAGTTAAAGACTCAAGAGAAATTGAACATGACAGCCCCTCCAGGGTCTCTGCTGAATGAAAAGGACAGAGAGGGTTGAGAAGTGAAACTAATGGCCCCTTGATTGAATCAATTTAAAGTGAGCCCCGTTGTTGAGATCAGGGAAAGCCATTTCTGCTACTGCTCCTTCATACAAAGGGGGGGTGGGGGGGCACATGCTCTAACATGACCTGCTGAAAACTTGATCTCCATCTGTGCTCTCTCTTCAGCTGACTGCCAGCCCCCCTGCCAGAACCGTGGCTCCTGCAGCCGCCCACAGACCTGCGTGTGTCGCTCAGGCTTCCAGGGGCCCCGCTGTGAAGAGGTGGCTCCAGAGCAGGTGTACATCCGTGATGGTGGCGCCCTGAGACGCGTTCAACCTGGGAGCAACCCTTTCCAGAGAGACCAACCACGGAGAAGGCCCTCGGAAAGGCAGGCCATCGATACCACCAAGGTCCAGACCCCACGACCTGCGACCACCAGGCAGCCTGTGTAAGTGATGCAGCTGTGCTTCACTACCTCTTCTTATTATAGCTTTGCCAAATAAGGATGGGTCAGAAAATAACATTTTAAGAGAAGTCTTCCATCAACTCTAAATGATGGTCCGGTCACACCAGAAAGTGGTGACATGGGTAGGCTACTACTTATAGGGCTAGTTGGTTAAATACTGTAGCTGACTAGCTAACAGATATCAACAAGCCAGGGACATGCTAGTGCTGGTCAGACACAATTGCCGTTGACTTCCCTCTAGCATTTGTTCTCACGATTCTACGTTATTTCATTTAATAAAGACATTGTAGGAGGTAAAAAAAGCTCTCAGAGCTAGTTAGCTTGTCTGTCAGATTGTTAGCTCAGTCACTAATGGGACAATCTCAGAACCCATCAGCTAACGGTCAATATTTCTGGGGTTTCCGGTGTAGCCAGCAGATATCTGGCCCAAGACTTCCTTTTCTATGCATCTGTCATTGATTGATTGAGTCTGATCAGCAATTTGAGACACGAGAATGGAGTTCGAGTTGTGAGACGATGTCTCTATAAACGGATATCTGCATATGAATGCGGATACATTTTTTAAAAAGCATCAGAAGATAGCAGATGTGTTCCGAGATTGCATTTAGGCCAATGCGTTCCGTCTCTCTGTTTACATGCATGCGACCAAAACCTGCTAAAACGTGATTAGTCAATACTATTCGGACTACAAACGGAAACCAGAATGCTTCCGATACCAAAATCGTGTCCCGTTGCCTACAGATTCTGCATTCATATGCAGATATCAGTTTTATTATTACTAATGGGACAATAAGTTCACACAATTTATTCAAAAGACATATTTGTACCATCAACTCTTGTTTCATAGCTGTCTGCAAACCATTCCTGTTTACTGGATTGAGCCATACAGTTCCGATAGCTTCCTCTATTTTATAGCGGGTACACACCGAATGAATTACATATAAAGTCAATGTAAAGACGTGGTTAGACGCGAGTTCCGGTCGGGCGGCACGATGACGCGTGAATGATGCGAATTCGCTCATCGCATGAGGTGAAATATGGCGAGCGACAGGAGAATTCGCGCGAATGAAGCGATCAAAACAGAAGATTCCAGCATCCAAACTCATGTGAATTAAGCGAGTAGATTATTTTATTCGCATCTGGTCTGAACACCAATAGACTCTATGACTCTCCATTCCTCCGGCTCTTTGCTCAAATGTCAGTACTGTCAATGGTTCATGGTTTGCCGTTGATCAACGGCACGAATTTGTCTGTCAAAGTTACTAGAACTTCTAACATGAGCAGAGTTTATATCTTCTGATCTACAATGTCACCCCTGCTGACAGAGCAACCACAGACAGAGATTTTGGTGTGATGCCTCGGCACAGTGATCTACTACTGCACCTTCATTTCAGCAAATATAAAGAAGCTGGGACTTTCACTTTTTTATTTATTCAATTTGGTGAATGTAGTATTTTGTGGCTTTTCACTGAGAGCCATTCGTTTTAGCTACCATTACTGTCACACAGGAAGGCTCACAGAAAACAAATTGATATTAGAAATTATTTAAACGCTCTTGAACAAACAGTAGTTCATTACGCTCCCGTTCAATGCTGGTTGTGTTTATCGTTGCAATAAATCAAACCAGATGAACGGGTTCATATGTTAAATCTTTAAGTAAAATAAATACTAAAGCAAGTAAGCATTTGCTGCCATTTGCTGCCATGCTTGAAAAGGTATTAAGGTAAATCTGTGAAATGTAGGAAAATATAACATGATTTACCAGACAGGAGTATTAACCCATGCTATTTGCTATGAAAATAGAGCTGGGAGATTATATTTTCTTTAGGCTTTCACTTTGTTCTTTGATTCATTGGAATAACTGTGACTATAATGTATCCAACTAATAATTGCTCAGACGAAGGCCTCTTTCAGTGCATTCAGCAAACTCTCCAAAGACTGCTAATCAGACAGGCCTAATAGTTTCTTGGCTTGAACGTCCGACTGTTTTAGTTCCAATCTTGTTGGAAATAACTTTTTGGTTTGATTAATCGCTTTACCATGGCAAGAACTATATTCTTGATCAAGGACGTTGAAAGGGAGTAATTGTTTCCGGGAAGAATTTTGATGGATCGTTATTGCTTACAGGTTCAGACTTATCTTGTCAAATTATGGTCCATTTTGGATTCGGGCCCAGTGCTTTTCTAATCCGCTCACAGTCGGTTAAAGTGCCATAATTTGTTTGGGTACTGAGGTCATCATTCACTTTTTAGCCAGTTTGTCATCTGGGTAATTTCTCTCCACCAAACCACTTAAACATCCTCGATTACATCTGACATTTACGGTGCTCCTCGTGCTAATTGTGAGGGTCTTGTGTCATTTTGTGCTTTTGCATGGTGTTATGGAATTACGCTGGCTGGGCCATCCACATGTTTGTGGTAGCTTAATGAAAATCTACTAAATGTTTTGGCAGATGGTTCATAAAAGAGTTTTTGTACATCCTCCTTCCCAAAACAATTATCTCGGAGTCGTAGTAAATCTTCTAATCAATACAAGACCTTTGAGGACTGCACAGTTGCTATGCATATGTTGTCTTTGTTCTTGACTCACAGGACATTTTTGCGTCCTGAGTCACAAATCTGGGAGAAATGAAAGACACGAGGCTGCAGGTTTAACACTATAAAAAGCAGACAGTTCCTGAGTCACAAATGCCCCTACTATGACCGTTCTCGTCTTTCATGTTTCTGCTGAAGCTGACTAAGAGGTGCTGTTAAGTTCAAGATGAGCCATTTCCCTCGGGTGGAGTGCAACATTTCCAAGCATGCAGCGCAGACTAATCTAATTATTCGTTCTTGTAACCAGAAATTTGTAGGACAGAATAAAAACTTCTGCCAAAATTGTAAAAATTTCTTTTAAACAGTCAAAGAATTATTTGAATACTTCACTCTTTTCATTGGTACTTCCCGGAGGCTGTTTGCGCGCTTGTGTAATTCACATTTAAAGCTCATCCCTCGTGAACTGCTGCAAATGTTCTGCATTCTCTCGGCCCAGAATGATCTTTTAGGGGTGGAACCGTGTTTCCCCCTGGAGAGTTGGTGGATGCAAGTCTTGGTTTCATATATCAGGCTGAGGTTCCACTGTTTCCAAAGCCAGGAAAGCACGAGCAATGTGAGGTCACAGAGAGTGAGGTTCAGATAGAGAGACACCAGTGCCAAAGCTCAATTAAAGAGTAAGAAGAGGAGCGGGGAGGACAGAACGATAGATCATGTTGGTCTCGTCCCCACTAATATACTGAGGGAGCAAAGGCCACCCCGTACATGCAGCACCCAGCCAGTGTCCTTTCATTTTTCCCTACTAGAGAAGGTGTGAGGTACTATATATGTCTTTCTTGGAGCGGACTTGGCTTGTTATGTCAGCGGCACCCTGTTACTGACCCAGCCTGTCAAGTGGCGCCAAGAACAAGAAATAGTGTGGAGAAGGAATGAGACAGACAAGGAGGGAGGGAACAAAAACATTGATAATAAGAGAAAACATCAATTAGAGCGAGAGAAAGAGAAAGTAATCTGTTCAGCTGAGCAAGGTAACGTGACCAGGATATGATCTAAAATCAGTGTCTGCTGTTCAGACCAGCTGCTTGGCCTTAATGTCCAGTCAGCTCTGGTTCACAGCCATGAAACCCCACTGTGTGCACATGTCAGCAGGCGGCAGGCAGCGAAAGTGTAGTGTCTGCGGCCAATTTAAAGAGGTTTGTCTGTAACATCTCAGCGAAGATGATGCTTAACTCAATTTCCAGCAGGCCAGCGCCTCAATTTTGTGTGGCTAGACACAGGCTTTTTAGATAAGACATTGAGCTACCAAATAGATTGTGTGGTCTGGTTACTGTTAGAGGGGAAGTGTTTTTGCTAAACTATTCACTCAATAACAAAATAAGGAGGATTTCAACATTTCCCTGTTGTCTCCGTGGCTACTAGCACTTACTTACTGTGTTAACATTTGATTGAAGTAGCTCTCTTCTCTTCGGTATGGCTTTGTCAGTAGGTTTATAAACTCGTCCTGACGTCCCGTCAGCTGTCCATAACTGGAAAAAAGATATATCAGAGCTGCGAATGCTACTGCTGGCCGCCAGGTCCCATTTTAAATTACGTTGGCGTCACTACCCTGCCAGCAGCCGGGGTTGAAGTAAAGTTTGGTTCTCCAGATTGCCTGCCAAACGGCAATAGTTGCGTACAGTTTAGGACAGATTAAACATCGGTACAACCGGTGCAAGCTCACGGACTGGATGTCTAAAGGTGGATACGATCGGCTGTTGACCGAAGTGCAACTTGACTGACTGACTAAATGGCAATATTCACAGTCTGTTGTTCCTCACCATTACAGAAATGATTGAGTTGAGCAACATTCTCGTGCATCATGTCATTATAGACTCCTGGTCTTTTAGTAGCCATATTTTTTGGCACTTACCCAATGGCATACCAAAAATAATTCAGATTTATTTAGGATTTAAAGTGCCTTACCCAAAAACAACTCTTCTAAAATGGACAAGGACATCAGAGTCAAAACATTAAGATGCTCTGAAGGTGTCTTTTCCAGGCTAGCAGCTAAACTAGCAGCCTCCTTTAGCATCAATCCTCATCTGCAGTTTTCTCTGCGTTCAGACAGAACGTAAAGCCATTTTCATGGTGACAAATCTGTCCACCACACTCGGATGGAATTTCTCCCCGTCTAACGACGACTGCCATGTTGTCAGTCCTGTGTGGGCACAGCTGCCTCCTGACATGTTATTTTAGAGATTAATGTTTCCTGAATAGTCCTACTGAATGAATCCAGCACATTTATGACTGACAGCCTAGAATAAAAGTCTTGTTGGGATGGACAAAACATATGAGGAGCCTTCTGTTCAGTGGGATTCTGGGACATGGGAATATAACATACCGTAGTCCCTCTTCTTGTATTCCTGTCCTCCAGTCCTCCACCTCTCCTCTGACCATTTCACATGTGTCCCAAATGTCCCAGCTGCCTGTTTTGTGGGATTAAAACTGTAAAATTTAAAATAGGTACATCCTATATGCAGCTGGCAAACAAATATCTGTTTCCTCCTTTGACCAAATGCGTTTTACCGTATACCCGAGTTTCCTGTGAGCGCTGTGCTCAGTAGTGAGTGAAAGGCTTGTCCCTGTCAGCACGAGATCCTGTAGATCACAGCTAGTCTGTCAGCTCCCAGTATGAAGGTCAGGGCCAGTGGTGAACACTCCTGGCTAAGCTGGAACTGTGATAACGCACAGAGGACGTATTCAGCACCTCCTGTGAGTCCTCCATATCAACTACCCCCTCCTTTCTCTGACATCAGTCCTCTGCAGGAAACAGAGCAGGGCAGAGCAGGATGTGTGTGCAGTAAGCAGGTCGTCCCTCCGAAGGTCATCCCTCTGTTACATAATCACAGTAAAGACAGCTGGCAGCAGCTACCTGGATAACAGAGCTGTACACTGATACAGCATAAAGGTGCTGTAAATGGTATTTTTTTACATTTTTTAATGAGTGTAATTAGGTCTACATTCAGACAGCCATCACTGATATAGAGTATTTTGTCAGTAACATGGGTCATCTGCTCTGTAGTACACAGAAAATACGTTTTCTGGTATCCCGTTCTCACTCCCATCCAATCAGGAGAGAGGATTCCAGAAATTTACTTATTTTAACAAAGTGTAAATTACTTCAACACCTTTAAACATACAGTAGTATTAATAACTCGAGGATATACTGAATTCTTCTACACCACCATGATGAATGTATGGAGAGATGGAATTGTCTAATCTTGGAGTTTGCAGTTAGAGTTACCAGCCGCGACAGCGACGCTGGTATTGTTTTCACCGTGTGTGTGCCATCATGGAAAAATGTGGTCCTGGAGAACTACCACAGAAGCGGATTTTATTTGAGTACTTTGCCAGGTGTTTATTTCTGTCTGTGGACAGATTTTGTCACCGCAATAGCGTCACAACTGCACAAGATGCAATCACAAAACTTTACAGGTGTGTAGTTAAAATCAAAATGAAGGCTGAGTTCGAAGATGGGTGTGGTCCGAACAAGGGCTGCAGAAGTAGGGGGGGTAGGGAAGGGGCCTTGGGCCCACACTTTACGCCCCTGGCCCGATAACCGTGCACGATACAGCCACGTTGAAATCGGAAGAGAGAACGTTGGATCAGTGTTTATCACCACTGGTTCTTAATTTTAAATATTTCAAATTCAATTTCAGTGCATCAATGTCTTGGCCCATTAAAGTAATTGCTCTGTACAATTTTGCAAAGCGCAATTTGCTTCAGGAATGATTACAAATTTGGGCACACCCAGTAACATATTGAGATGTTGTAGAAAAACAAAAACACCCAGCGGTGACATGGAGCAGAACGACCCTTAAGAGGGTGATGCATACAGCTTTCTCTGCATTTACTGTTATGCTTATATCAGCCGCACCGTTTGCCTGGTGACTAATAGGGCTGGCGGTTATGTGGCTTGTTGACTCAAGGCTTTGCACATAGCCACACAGCCGTTTCTCAGAGGAAACTGTGGTCATAGTGGGAGTTCTCCATGTTAATCATGGATCACTGGTTGCTTTCACTCCCACTCCAGACAAACCACACCACCAGCGCTGACGGGAGCCACCGTCAGAATCCCCTAAGTGACCTCAGCACCTGTAGAGAAATGTTGTTTTACTCTCATCACCAGGGTTCTTGGTAGTAATGATCACTGAAGAATCTGAGGTATCAAGTGTAACGGAGCGTGAATAAAATATGATGATAAACGTTGAAAGGCAGGAATAATTCGCTCAACAAGATTCTTATAAATAAGTTGAGAGGATAATAAATTAAAAAAAGAGTAGCACAAATCCCACAGTAGCTTTCCATCTCCATAATACTTTTTTTATGCATTCAACTTTGATCAGATATGTGTGTTTTTAAGACTAAAATATGCATCTTAACATTCAGCCTGGGAAAGTTTTCCTACTGTATCACCTGGCAGTCTGCTTTGCTACTCAAAGAGGACGTGTCCAGAATCGTCCTCTTGTCTCCCTTTTTGGCCGCTGCCAAAACAGAAGAGGCCTGCAGATGGGGAGTCGGGCTGAAGTAGAGAAGAGGGTTAAAGTGCAGGGTAATTCCCACAGGTTGTATGTGCTGTTCTCCTGAATAGGGCTCTATCCTGCTTCTAAACCAGGCATATCACGGTGCGTCTAGAGCTGTGATTTGTATCTCCGCGTGGGTAGACTGGGAATGAACTTGAACGGGGTCAGGTTAACTGGCTTTATGCTTGTGGGTTGCAAGCGTGTTTGCGTTGCATGCTGGTGCTGCTAACTTTACCTTTGCCCTGACCCCGGTCCCTGGTGTATTGTCACTTGTGATATAAGTGCGATAGGGCATGACTGGACATCCTCTGCCATGGTTTTGTGGTGTTGGGGGGGGTAACTTTGTGTACTTCAGTGCTGCTGTGGGTCAGTGCAGACTGTGGAGGCCTCCCTGTCCTCAGGTGAACTCCACATGCTACACCAGGCAAGGAAATGTAGAATTTTTGCACAACATACGATGGCACAGTAGTAAATGAACCAAGATTGATTCAGCATATGTTTTGTAATATGTGTGTCTAAATGTACTGTCGATTTTTTTAATGCGAGCAAGCTTAACACACAACGATATTGACCGAGCCAGGCCAGGAAGAGTTGTGTGTGTTTCTTTCTACAAACACGGAGCCAAACGAGTCCCATGAGTGTTTGGCTTCCTGCTAGGCCAGAGGGAACAAAGGACCATAGAGAACCCAGCACTCAGCGTGGGACAGATATGTCTTTCTCTCTCTCCATCCCAAACTCTCTAAAGCCCCATCCGAAAAACACGTTCTGTGAGCCGCGGTGCCAGCGGGCTCGCCGTCCGCAGCCAAATCCTTCTCATCAGGCAGGCCTGTGCAGATGCAGCTGTCGCAGGGACAAATGCTGTACGGCAGTTATAGGAAGAGCGGCGCCTAATGCCAGAATGCACTCCAGCCTCCAGCCTCCGGAGCTGAGGCAGATGGAGAGAGCATCAATCAGGTTCATCTCCCATATATGGGGCATGGTGTTGAAAGCATGAAACAGTATGGCCGTGCATTGGAATCACTTAATCCAGTCAGATGTCAGGATGTAGGGTTCCTCTGGGGCCGAGCGGTGCAGAAGACCACTAAAAGGGGTAAACATACACATCCCACACACACACATTTCTCCTTTCCAGGGTGTCTGCGGGGTCTTAAAACAGATTCAAAGTTGACAAATCAGTTTAGCATAAATTAAGGCCCTTAAAAGTATTAACAAGTCTTAAATGCATTTCTCCAAGGTACCGTATTTCCTCAGATAGTGGCTGCGAGTCAAATAGAAGCCGGGTCTCGAATAAATATAAACTCCCGGTGGCTGTCATATTTGCATGTCAACTAAGCATAATGTATATTTCTATTACTTTTAATTTAATAAATTCATCAATAGTCATGCTATTTTTAAAACCTTGTTCTGGATTACTCACAGTGTTATTGTCCAAACAAACAGAGTAAATTACAAATAAAGGCCTGCCTTCTAATACAAGCCTGCTTCAAATAAAGGCCTGGTACCCCCTGCAGCTGAGGTAAATAAAGGCCCTGGTCGCTATTTGAGGAAATATGGTATTCAATATGTATATTTGTCCAAAGAGGTTGTATGACAAAGTTTACCTAAATGTAATCATTGCGTAGGCGTGTAGTGGGATTCTGTGGAATCCAAATAGATTTCACGTCGTCTGAACAGGACAACCGCTCATTGACTGACCCAGTGACTGACTGCTGCTTGATAGCGTGCAATGGTCCCTTTACACACGGTTGTTACACAACATCGTTGACTAATGGGGAATGCAAGTTTTCGCACAGGACACTTTTCATATAGAGCAGGACTAGGACAGGCTCAATGATTTTCAAGACGATGATATTCAAAATTCCAACATCACCCAAGAGGAAGCGTTAGGACGCGACAGTGCCGAGAAAAAATTGCCTTAACAGAAAAAAAACTGTTTTACAGAAAAAACGGCCTTTAATTTAAGCCAGAAATCGCGAGCAGACCAGGCTCTTGGGTTTCATCTGAATTTGGTGTTGGTAGTAATACTGGCAGTAGTAATCCACAGCAGGAGGTGCAGCAGTGATCGGGCCACTTTGGCTCACAAGTCAAGTTAAAGTGTGTCGCCGATGTGGCGATGAACTCATAAAATGTATGGTCTTTAAAAAAAGCTCTCAAAAGGTATTAAATTTAACTTTAGGATTCCTGCATATGCCATGTTTTTCATATCCAGACGTCAAAAACTAAACTTTGTGTTGGCCTTTTTCATGTCTGCATTTTTCCCTTGTGTTCTCTGTGAACCTCTGGTAAAGCTTTTATTGCTTTTTAAACCAGTGTTACAGATCCGTTCAAAGACGTCACGTCTCTTATTGGAAACCCTCGTTGGCTTATCGTCAGAGCAGTCTGACATGTGACACTGACCAGCGTAGGCAAAGCCTCAGTCAGCACTTTGTAATGGCTCTTCCTGCTGACCTGTCTTGTGGCATTTTACTAAGCGAATGATCAGAGCAACTACAATAAACTGAAGAGTATTGAATAGCCTCTCAGCTCACCATGTCTCCAGGCATTTTGATTCTGGCCCCTGAACCGCAGCAACCACACTGCTTTGCTTCAATCCAGAGTCAAGCCTTTCTGGATTTCTCAGAGCTTGAAAACACCACATCATAAATGCTGAGGTGAAAACAGACAGGTTGGCACTGCTGCTGCCCCCCTGGAGATGAAAAGGAAACTGTTTTATTTCACAGTTTTGGCCTGTGATTAAGTAGACGGCAGTAGTCATATGTTTTGATCACGTAGTGTCTGAAAACCACAATGAGGTCAAATTTACCGAAAATCTATTTTCATGCAGGGAGTTATATACCTATAAAATTAAGTGGAACTTAACCTCTTCATTTGTCCGTGTAGCTGTTTGGCCGATCCAAACAATAGTCTTTGCTAAATACATTTCTCAAGAACCTTTGCTGCTTTTAATTCTGCACTAGGCCCAGTTGTTGCTCTAATATAAGCCTCATTCCCTGGGGCGAGAGGAAAAAAAAAACTTTCTGAATCAATCCAACCCCACTGTAGTTCATTTCACCCGGGCTCTGGCTGCTACTAGCGGGATTCCTGGAAAGCCGTCCAGACAGAGAGAACATGATTTAATCCAGCCTCAGTGGCTGGTGCGATAAGCCCTCAGACACACCCAGATTTTCACAAGGGGAAATATTCTGCCAGGACCCACAATTATCCAAGTCATATAATGACTAGAGATGTTATCAAAGAGAGACCAGGCCTTAATTGCTCACTGATGTTTGGCCTTATGCAGCCACGTATATGAGAAGAAGTCGTCCTTGTTTCGGGAGAAAGGAGCTTATCGTTAAAGCGCTGCACATGTTTCTGTGACTAGGTGTTATTCCTAGTTTATGTGGGACACATTGGACTACTGGCACTACTGGCAATGTTAAATTACATTTCCATGGAGCATTCAATCAAAATGTCATCAGTTTGTGTTTTTTTGTGTATTCCTACTATACACTAGCACTAGGAGATGACATTATGCATTCATTATTCATGTATCCAAAAATAAAATCTGTTTGCACAGACATTTTTTAAATGTATTTCACTCATTCACTGCTGCTCTTGTGGTGCCGTAACTTTTTTTTAACATCTCATCACCTCTCTTATGTGTAATCTATGTGTCCCAGTAGATATTCTATAAGGCACATTGCTATTTTTTTCATTATGTCAGTGGCAGGGACACATACATTTCAATCAGTAGAGACAAGTTAATGAAGGAAAGACAATTGTTTATTATAACAGATGATATGAGATAATTAAGTCTTGGCAGAAAGTCTTTGGTGCTTAGACTCTACAGGGAGATTTGTGATCGAGGGGCGTCTGCCCTG
>JAOVVB010027562.1:0-15769 GCA_028570985.1 Heterobranchus longifilis
AACCGGAAGGTCGGTGGTTCGATCCCCGGCCCTTGCAGTCTACATGTCGAAGTATCCGTGGGCAAGATACTGAACCCCAAATTGCTCCCGAAGGCATAGCCATCAGCGTGTGAGTGCGTGTGAATGTTTATCTCCTCTGATGAGCATGTGCCTTGCATGGTAACCTCTGCCATCCTCCTGTGTGAATGTGGTGTGAACGGGTAAATGACTCGCAACGTAAAGTGCATTGAGTGGTCGCAAAAACTAGAAAAGCGCTATACAAGTACAGTCCATTTACCATTTACTGGCCAAGTATATGATGGCCATTTCCATGCTCAATTATGTACTGTAAATTTTTGCAGCACTTTTTGAGTTGATACCATTTATTGCACAGATTTGGCGCAAAATTAAGACCACTCTAACATTGATGAAAATGGTCAGAAATCCCTCCAAAATACCACATTAAGATACCACAACAAAAAAAATATGCTGTAATTTGGCATCAGAAACTTTTGTCAATTGGCGAACTGTTCTGGAAATAGCTCAGAAACCCCCTTGTTGTCAGTATATACCTAAAGCCATACATCCCCAGAATGTACATAAAGTGGGCATGTCTGTGAAGAGGAGACTTATGGGTAACCATAGAACCCATTTTCATTCAGATATCTTGAAGTCAAAGGTCAAGCGACCCCTTTAAAAATGGCCATGCCAATTTTTCCCTTGCCAAAATTTGACCTAACTATTTAGCCGACTTCCTGACAAGCTAGCATGACATGGTACCACTATTGTCACTCTAGCTTTTAAAACGGAGCCTGCTACCGCCTCTTAAAGACATAAAGGTCGGCCAAGATTGACCACCGATGGTCCCGTCTTTCTCTTACTGGTGTGGCCAATCAGATTTCAGGGGTGGCCCGTGCCACCCCAGGCCACCCCCTGGATATGCCCCTGGCTGAATTCCATTTAGCTGCTTCAGTTTCAGGGTCCTGGTATTGTGCATGCTGGCTCACTGTCACACTGTCATGGTTTACACTTGAATAGAACTGACCCATTGATAATGTTATCAGTAACACCTGCATTTCTCCTACTACTACCAGTACTACTACTTTCCTAAGCCAAACGTCGTTATGAAAAAAAGACCTATTGATTAACTTAATTATTAATCAGATGAGGATGATTACCTGTTTCACCCCTTTTAACTCCATTGCTAAGTGGCAATTGTTTATCTGGCCTTTTCCCTCTGATTTTTACAGACTGACTTTGATTAAGGGAGAATCATGGACCAGTGATGTACTCAATATCCCCCATCTCTCTCTCGCTCTCACAGGCATGGGTCTCTCTCGGCTCACTGCTGGCCTTCAGGTCCCAGTTGGCCACTCATAATGGTCAGTCCACCTACGCCTCTGACGAGTGTTGTTGCCAGAGGCAGAAATGTACAGGCAATCGAGGATACAGAGGAGAGGGAGCCACCGCATGTATTTCTTTAGCACATTTACATATACCGCACTTACACTGAATTTGGCACATGACTGATTAGCATTAAAGCAGCTATAAAGAGTTTTTAACTGGTAATGAAACATTCTCAATTTAATACTGATGCATTTATATGACCTACATAAGCACACAAGACCATCAGCAGGGTTGGAAATTAACTTTTTTTTTATCCATCTGCCACTGTGGCTGGTGCATTCCAAAATCTACCAGCAACTCAATAGATTACTATTGTTTTTGGCTAGTAAGTGAAGCAAATCTAGCAGCCACTTGCATATTTTCCCAGCATTTGGCTGGTGGCTGGTGCTAATTTCCAACCCTGCCATCAGCGAGAAGATGAGCTATTTCTATATCCAATCCAATTTTATTTTTAGAGCACATTTAAAAACAACAGAGTTGACCAAAGTGCTGCACAATCAATAAAAAATAGCAGGATGAAGCACCAGAAACCTATAAACACATAAAAACACATCGTAATATAAATAAGAGAAATAAAAGAAATAAAAAGACAGACACAGGGACGCCATCACAGCGACCACATAAATCTCAGTCTGAGTTTTAAGATGGGATTTAAAAACTGGCAATGTTTGGGCCATCCTGACATGGGGGGGGCGGGTAGCTGGTTCCATAGTTTTGGGGCGACAGCTGAGAAAGCTCAGTCGCCCCTGTATAGTTATTCTATTCAGATGGAGAGAATTGTGGGATTTTAAAGGATTCAGAACCGTTCCTGAATTGGTCCTCTTCCTCCTAAACAGAATATATTACAGTTATTCATCTTACAAATAGATACATTACCTCATTGCTATGCATCCTGCAAACAGCTGTTTTGAAAAATGAAAATAGTATAAAAAAATAAGTTGCGTCTTTCTTTCACTCGCTTCCAAAACAAATGCACATGCTAGTTAGATCAAGATCTTTACAACACAAGGTGGTGGTGGTACCACTTTTGTCTGTCAAAATCAACACAAAATGAAAGTTCCTTGTAGTTGCGTTAACATTTTGCGAAAGCTGTTTACACGTTCACTACGTTTTCTGTCTCTCTCACTCCCCGCCCCCTCCTCTGTGGGAAGAGTAAATGATTAGGTGTTGCCAGGAGCAGCTGGAGAAAGTCAGGGATAAAGTCAAAACACAGCTGGAGTTATTTCACCTCATTTAGGCGTGACACATTCACTTGTTCACGCACTCACAAACACACATTTCTGCATATGTTGCTGTTTCACATGTGAATTCAACCAGACTAATGACTTAATTGCTGTGTATATTCTGTGTGTTTACATCAGCATGTTTAACAGGACAGTTTACCAGAGGTGAGAGCAGGACTCCAGTGACAGGATGTGCCATTTTCACACTGAAAATTAGTGTTAACATATTCTCTGCCTTTATTATGCACTCACGCCAAACAACTTGTCAGATTTGGCTTGGGTCTCAAGTGCAAAAGGTTTTCAGAATAACATTACAACTGTCCCACTTCTCTACCATTCGGGGGTATGCCTACTTTAAACCTGACAAGTTCAAGCCTGTGCTATAAGGACACTTAAGATAAGATAAACTTCATTGGCTATCACAAAGCAACAGAAAATCTCCTTTGACAAGGCTCAACATCAAACAAACAATGCACATTTAATACACATTTAAAAACACACATAACTAAAATAGGACTAAGGGCCTGTGTCCACATATTGTTTTTTTCTAGCAGAAAAGCACTGGCACGCTTCATCCCAGCGTCTCATCAAAAAAACGCTGGCTGCATGTCTGTTCTGTTTCTATGACAACAATATTAACATTAGCACACTAGCTAGCTTAATGCTACGTAAACAGAGGGTTGATTACACAGATAACAACAAAAAAGCACAACACTCACCCACAGCAGTCAGTGTCCGGCCAGTCTCGCGTAGCCAGACCTATCTCCACAGCACGGTGTCCCCGCTGGTGGGAAGGTCTGGATTGAATGTCTTTCACTCTGGTATAGTGAAAACAACTCCCTGGCCTGTTTATATTTCTTTAAACCAATCACAACACGACGCTATGCCCCGGCTGCAGCGAAGGGACTTTGAGAACCACACTGAAGGAATGAGGGACTTCCTCCGGCCGGGGTCTCCTCCCAGCGGAAGTATAAGGCTTTATGCCGACACTGCTTACGTACCCAGCCAGACTAGTGTCTGGCTGATCTGCTCCCACAAACAGGCTTTTCTCTCTTTGTTGTGCGCTCGGAGCAGCCGCACAAAAAAGGCGAAGGTCTCTCCAGTGCCTTTTCCCTCAGCGCATGCAGCCGCATACGATCTCTCCTCATTGGGATCAATTGAAAAAAGATGCTAGTGCTCAGAAAAATTGACAGGTCAAGGTACAGTGCCTAAGATTATTGATGATTATTGATCTATACAAGAATGAGAGACAATTTGAGAAATTTAAACAAAAGTAATTAATTCCCAATACCCACTTTTAAATGTACAAATATAGCCATGTCAGAGATTTAGGACCAGTGCTCCATCAACTCCTGCCCTGATCTTAACAAAATGGACATAAAGGCTATGACCGAAACCACTCCCTACTTACTGTATAGTACACTACATTTACTGTCATGTTGATGTACAAGTGTCCATGGCATGTACACAACTTTCTGCTACCAAAATTAGAGTTGTGTGTAATTACAGTTGTCAGTAATGACACAAATGGATGAAGATAAGTAAGTGTCTGAAATCTCAAGTACCATTGAGAGTCCATTATAGGGAGCAATGAATGTGTGGACAAGGGAGTGATTTCAGACACTAGTTTACTACTCCACACAACATCTGCACACATGTTGGCATATAAACAATATCTTTATTTTAGAGCTGCAAAGGTTAATTGATTAGTTGTCAACTATTTTGATAATCGATTAAATGGGTTTGAGTAATTTTTTTTAATGAATTCTCTGATTCCAGCTTCTTAAATGTGACTATTTTCTGGTTTCTTTACTCCTCTCTGACAGTAGACTGAATATCTTTGAGTAGTGGACAAAACAAGACATTTGAGGACGTCATCTTGGGCATTGTGGAACACTGATTGACATTTTTCACCATTTTCTGACATTTTATATTCCAAACAACTAATCAATGAATCGAGAAAATAATCGACAGAATAATCGACGATGAAAATAATTGTTACTTGCAGCCCTACTTCATTTCATTTCCCCAAATCACCACATTGTCATTATTGTCTCAGATATTGGAGCCATAACGACACAAACAATGTGACAGTTCTCGGGTGTAACAAGCTTAATATTGGCCAGTGGGCATCGAAGTACAAAGTGTCACAGACGAATACACGGCAGGTGGCTTTCCTTGACAGACAAATAGTCCCTCTGCAACCATGTTTATGTGGCCTTCACTGATCACATTTGACCAGACCATATGTGCCATGTAAATGCTACAGTGACTCACCTTATAAAGGTGTGTGTGTGTTTCTGTTAAGACTGCATGATATAGCCACCAAACCCTCTCCCTTGTTGGTCCTTTAGGAGATGCAGCAGATGGACAATATCCTTGCAGAGCTGGAGTTTCCCCATTTAGGAGAAAAATGTCCCAAAACCCAGACTGCATGAGATTACAAAATGACCAAGCAGAGACTCGGGCTAAGACATACGAGCACACAAACAGATGCACACCAACACATTCCGTATGAGCGCCTGTTTCAGCAAATAACTCATTGAATTCATTGACTAAGAAATTCATTGACAAATCAATAATTATTTAATAAGATAACTAATGAGCAATTCATTGGAAAAAGAAACTAATCAAATATGTAATAATAATAATAATAATAATAATAATATTAAGACCTTTATGATGACAAAATTATTTAATGAATAAAAACAAATTATAGACTTATTATTTTATAAATATTCTAACCACACTGACTTGATGAATAACCATTTCAATCGATGGTCTGTTTATGATGAAGAACATCAACAAGATTTTTACTAAGGAGAGATTCTGTCATATATGGGAATATATGGCACACTGAATTTTGAAAAAAAAAAAGAAGAAAACATTTCAATTAATACATTGTGGCATTATAAAGTGTTTTTCTACTTTTACATTTTTGTTTTTATTATCAAAGAGTATATTGCCGGGTAGATTAAAACAGTTGATTTGATTATACAAGCTGCATGCATACATTGAAGGACTACATCACATCATGTTGTAAATACAACTGCAGATAATTTCTCCTTCCCTTCCCATCCCAATCTCCACTTACAGTACCCCAACCCCCACTATCTATGGGCGAAGAAATATTAATATACATAATATACAGACATGTATCTACAGATTAATCCACATACAGACTTATCTGTATTCATAAATGCATGCAGATGTGCATGCATCAATACACCCATAGTTATCTACACATGCAAACATATTGTACATATATAGATTTACAGTGTCTCTGGAAGAAAAAAGAGTAACCCTACCCTTATGCTATTTATTATTTTTAACATGTTTTAAATGAACAGTTACTGTATTTTATTTAATTGTCAAATCATTGATTCATTATTAGCACATTAACTGAATAATGACAGGAAATGACTTGATTAAATGCTTGTTGATTCGTCAACTTATCACTTAATCAACTTATTTGTCAACTGAGTGATTTTTTGATTGATTATTGAGTGTTTACTGTAGGCGTATGTGAGGGGCCGAGCTGGCAGGCATGAGGAGTCACAGGTGTATTTTCAAAACATTTACCCACAAATTAATCAAATTACTTAGAAACTATGTAACAAAGTTCTGGGCCCATAAGTAAACAGATAGAACAACAATGATAAAAACATTTTCTTCTTTGTTGGTATTTACAGACGGTTTTCATCCAAAATGTTGCATTACCACCTTCTACTGGATTGTGGAAAAAGAACAACTCAATTCTCCTATCTGACCTAACTAAAGAAAAGAAAAAGCTCTTCCCCATTCCTCAGCCTTATTGATCGAGGCTCTGAGGGGGGCTGAAAGCCTCTCTCAACAGCCCCTGCACTTACTCCACAGTAATTCCCACGATATCCAAAAACTTTCTTGCAGCATCAACAACTATTTCTTTTCTCTCAGATTTTCTTTCCACCTCAGCAGCACAGTTAACCACCATGGCCAGACATGCTACCTTGTCCTTACACAAACAATATTCATCATGCTTCCTACCTGATTTGTTATCCCTTACTTCTTGAATCTTTCCTTTTCTAGCCGCTTCCTCGTGGCTTAGCCTTCTTTCGGAGCTGATCTTCATGACTTCCATCTCTTTTTTTTTCTCTTTGGACAGTCTGCTTGTCATGCTTCGCTGGTTCTTTTCCACAGTTTTTCTGCTGCTGCTCATCTTAGCTCCACATTTAATGACAAAAACTGCCCACAGAGGGGAACATATATAATGGCTGATCAGACCATTTTTAAACAAAGGGTGGTAATACAAAAAACAAACACTACTATACCAACTAAACCACAAATAAAACAACACAGATAATTAGTCTCAGTATAAACATGTAAACAATTATAAAAACAAAAGCACCAACATAAATTTAATCGAAAGAAATAAACAAAACCTCTAAACTAGAAATCCCAATCCCCCCCCATGATGCCAGGCACTTGGTACATTCTGTTTGGCCACACTTCCTTATTTAAGAGCTCTGATTTAAGCTGCACAGCTTTTGCTCAGGCCTAACCAGATGTCCCTCCAACAGCAACTCAGAGAAAAAGAAACTGACTCAAGGTAAACTTATCTAAAAACAAACTGAAGTGTGACTGTACTGAAGTTAACTTAATGTGTGTGACTACAAATGGAAACTAATGTACTGCCAACAATACTAAACTCCTCAGTGAGGAGAAACTGAACTATTAAGTGTAAACTATAAAGAAAACTAAGGTGTGTGCAGGAGGGTTAGGCCTACAAACATTTCAATCAGCTGTGTGGCAGCAGGTAACACAAGCTGTTTAAAAAAAAAAAAAAGATGATGAATGAATGGACATGTAAGATGACAGTATTTAACTGGATGTACAACCCATCTATCTTTGCCTCAAGTTCAGTCAGGTAGACTACTTATTTCTGAATTCTTTTTTTCTTTACTCTTTCACTAAGTGCTCCCTCTAAGACTTTCAAAATACAAGAGGCTAGTCCCTCTGGTTCTTTTTATACCCACAGAGGAGCCAATAACTGATCATTGTGCTCTTTATTAACTCAATATGCTGACGCCAGCATCCAACCACAGCGTTCTCCACCACCACCACCACCACCAGTATAAAGACTTGATCAGCAGTTGGCTGATGGCCAAGCTGGGAGTTTATGCTATTGTTTGATTATTGGATTCATCCCCATAATCGGGCATTATCCCCAGATAAAGTCTATCCCAATCTAATCTATATTTAATCAACAACACTAAATGTTTAAGCTACTCTGCTGATTGAAATCATTACATGTACTTTTTATCCAG
This sequence comes from Heterobranchus longifilis, assembly GCA_028570985.1. Taxonomy (NCBI): domain Eukaryota; kingdom Metazoa; phylum Chordata; class Actinopteri; order Siluriformes; family Clariidae; genus Heterobranchus; species Heterobranchus longifilis. The sequence goes on from JAOVVB010027562.1 coordinate 7,916, forward strand.
TTTTCGAGTTGAAAATTAGTGTGCTTGTGGCTTTTAGTAGCTCAAGGGGGACCTAAAAATGCATCATTGGAGTGGCATAGTTCAGCGGTAAATATTTGCAGGTTCAGATGTTCAAATCTACTTCCATTGAGCATCTCACTGGTGTGGATTCTGTGTGTACTAACAAACAGCCTCACCAACACTGAAAAACAAACACAGCCCAGTTCCCAGTTTTTTTTTTTTTTTTTTTTACACCTTGAACAGCTAATATGTTCTGACAAACCTTAAAACATTTCAGTAAATCTTGTTTTTAGAGGTCATACTGTGAGATCCCATCTGAAAATGAACTGTGCTTCAATCTCAGTCAGATTTTTGTTTATCGCCAGTAAGATATTGAATGCACCCTCTGGCGATGCTGATAATAGAAAGGCCATAAAAAGTTACAGCCTCAAGATGAGCTATTTTAAATTGTTCTGTGGACTGGGTCAATTAGTTTGATTTGGATACAGCCTCCAACATCGAAACGCTCTATTGCACCAACTCCTCAGCCGCAGTGCCCAAAGTACCCAACGTACACTCAGAACACCCTGAGAATTTAACACCCTGAATATACAAATGGGATTTCCTGTAGCACTGTGAATTTCGTAGCTGTCAAATTGGGTAGCACGGTGTGCCCTGGCTTTTTAAGTGCAAATTAACCAACACAGTCTAAATGTGTATTTCCCCAGATCAACTGTATGACATCATTTCTGCATAATATTTGTGTGTGTGTGTTGCAGGTTGCTGCTCGAGGTGGGTCGCATTGGGGAGTTGGTGTACTCGCTGCTTCTCTGTGTACAATCCTGATGCCATGCTGCAGCAGCAGTTTAAAGTCTGTGACCTCCATATGACTGATTGTCAACTTCTACATGCTTGGATGCCCAGGTTCATGAAACCTGCAGGTTAGTTCTTGAATGTCGATGGAGTAGTTTGACCATTTGGAAACTACGCTTATTTGCTTATGTCCCGAGAATATGACGAGAAAATTGATATCACTTCCATGCCAGTACGGTGAATATGAAGCTACAACCAGCAGCTGATTATCTTAGCTTTGCATATAGACTGGAAACGGGGGGGTGACGTCTGACCTGGCTCTGGCTAAACTGGAAAAAAAACCTGCCTACCAGCTCATTATTTTACAGGAGCAGTGTGTAGGATTTACTAGGTTCCTATGCAGTATGGAAAAGTATGGAATTTGATTTTTGTATTTTCCAGGTCTGGATACGTATGGAAAAAGAAAATTGAGTATGGAAAATATCTGTGTTTCCAGACTATTACCCCTGTTCTGTTTTCTAAAATCTAAAATTCAGCACCAAATCCAGACATCCGCGACCAAATTAATTTGAAAGAGAAGCGACAATATGTCTGAATTGCATATATACATATCATGACAAATAACCAAATATTAAGCATGTCTGAACATTTCTGAGTTATGCAGTGATATTATCAGAAATGATTATCATAAAAGGAAACTGACTCTTTTCTGCATAAGGAAACCTTTATGGCTGCGTTGATCATCGTTTCCATGGACATAGTGAATAAACAAGGCTACACAGATGGCGTGAAAATTCATTTATTTAACGCTTTTCAACTCATTTTATGTTCTTATTTATAAAAGAGGCTAAATAGTGACTGAACGGACATGATGGGTAAATGCAAGTTTTCCGAGGGCTGGCTTGACAATCCCAAATATATAACCTGGTTGGCGAAGGATTCCAAATGGGAAAAAAAAAGCTAGATGCAAACTTTGTGTAAAATTGTTGAACATCCCCAACATGGGGGAGGTGGCAAATATGAACCATATGTAAGGACAAACTCACTGTTGTCTTCTACGTAATCTACAGAGAAGTCTGGGAATTTGAAATGGAAAATGTGTAGGAACACAGAATTTAGTGGCATCCAGCAGTGAGGTTGCAGATTGCAACCAACTGAATACCCCTCCCCTCACCCTTCCCTTTTCAAGCGTGCAGAGAGCCTACGGTGGTCTGGTAATGTAAAAACGTGAAAGGCCCTCTCTAGAGACTGTTTGGTTTGTCCGTTCTGGGCTACTGTAGTAACAGGGCAGGACCCTCTTCTTATGTAGATATGAAGGGGTCATTCTAAGCTAATGAAACTGCAACGATTGTGATGATACATTAATGAAAACAAAATGATGAATATTATATTCCATTTCTGGCAATAGATCCTCCTCCATCCTACACACTGGTTGTTCAACACGTTATATCTTGTTTGTGTAATCTGTGCAAAAACTGAAGTGTAAAATCATCAACTTGTGGTTCTTACCGGGGTTATGTGCCAGACTATTTCTTTCACCTGTTCTTTCTTTCACCTTTAGTCTCCACTGGTTGGTTGGCTGGTAACATCATGGAGACACCAAGTCAGGAAGAAATAGTTCGGCACACAATGTCGATTTAACACTTAGATTTTTGTATGGCTTTTATCACTATTGCTCAGAGCCAGGCTAGCTGTTTCCCCCTGTTTCCAGTCTTTGTGCTAATAAGCTAACTGACTGCTGGCTATAGCTTCAAAAAGCAAAAATGCATATTTCCCCAAATTTTGAATTATTTCTTGTATGAGTGTTTCTTTTTTTGTCTTCTCATGCATATTTTTCTCATCTATTTTATGATAACCACCCCAAACTGAACCCTTTATATAGTTGGACACTTTGCATTTGGAAAGTTAAGTTAACAGTCCAATTCTTTTCGTATATTATATATTTTATTTGGCCCTAAATGTATTCCTAATATGAATTATTGAAATCCCTAAACTCGCCTGTGCTGATTAACTTAAAGTAAATGTTATACCTTATTATTGAAGAGATTTTCAAATTTAGGCATATTTAGTTCACCTATTTCAACCAAAAATTGGTTCTGGTTTTTGTTGTTAAAATGAGGACAGACTATTATCATAAAGACAGCTCTCGCTAAAGCTTCAAAACTTTTTAAATCCTTTCGTGCAATTAATTATTAAATTATTGACTGACCTTTTCAAGCTAAGGATAATTGCTGGTGTGGCCAAGTGAAGAAGACACAGCAGTGCATCACTCCCGACTAATTGATTTGGTGGCTGCACTCATGAACTTTTCACTGTGATCAGCACTGTGACAGGAAGTAATCACCTATCAATTTTTGAGATGAGTGGTTTTCAAAGGTCCCCATACATTTGAATAGGGCGATGACATCGCTAAGGTAGACCCTTGAGAGTCTAAAGCTTGCCTGAGATAGATCCAAGCACTGCACACTGCCCCTGTCGGGCTGTAGGAAGAAGTGCCGTCTGTGGGAGAGCTCATTCCAGGTCACCCACTCTCTGTGGGCGAGAGAGCGAGAGAGGGTGGAGAGTGCAAGAGAGGGAGGGAGACAAAGTAAAAAGACAGACTAGAGAGAGAATATCTATAACTCGGTAAATGCCAGCTATCACACTGTTCTGTTCCAGATAGAGAGCCTTGAATAAATTTCTGTTTATTTTCCTGCCATTTATTGACGGAATGATTCATTTCCTGAGTCTATATAAAGCCATGTACTGTAGCTACAATGCAATGTCTTCGCTATGGCAGTGCCTCCGTCGGAGAAAAAAAAAAGAGAAGAGTCAAGATCATTGTATAAAAGACAGACATTTATCTTGTAGGCTCATCATACAGCCCACCTACTTTCTTTACCAACCAGCTTACTCCCAGTTGCATAGAAACCTTGCAGTGAATCATACTTTTGTGGATGTCTATTGTGTTTGCCTGTCAATCAAATTCCTGATGATTGTCAGATAAGCCCTGGTGTGTGCCGGTATGAAGATGCCAATCCATTTTAAAAACTGGGCAATTCTGTGTTGCTACCAGAACTACTATAAGGTAGTTTCTTAAAAACACATACAAATTCATAGTAAAAAATACAACCCAAAGTATGCCATCAGGACTTGTTGTCATGGAAACAATGTGCTTCTTACTAAAAAAGATTTTTAAGTAAGGTTGACAGTTACAGGCTTTTATGGACTGGGCTTCGGTTGGCTATGCAGCTAATTAGCACTGTGTGCTTTAAAAGATGTCCATATTAGTTGCATCAACAGCGAGCCAGCTGCAGCGGGGCTGTGTGTGCCGGTAGGTGTGATCAGAGGGACCGCTGTACATCGGTCTGTGAATGAGTGTCTGGCATCCTGCAGCAGTTACCGTCGCCAGTTGTTCATGAATGGGGGCTTGTGTAGTCCAGCACAGTTCGCAGAACATAAACCATATGTATCTGGGTTGCGCCTCTGCCAAAACAAAAGTGGTGACACTGGAAAAAGTCAGTTACCATGGATACAAAAATTGCCCACATCATTTTTGTCAGAGGCCTTGTGTAATCGTTTTCTCTTCCCTGTAATTTATTTATCTATTTATTCATTTATTTATTTATTTATTTAGCAGTTTGTTTGTGAGCCTGCCTGCTGGTTTCGTAGTTGGAGCTGCTTTAATTGGACTCCTTTTCCTTTCCTCTGATTCATTCCAGGAATATTGGAGTACTGGGCTTTGACTATTAGCCAAACAACATTAGTGGAATGAGCTTTTGTCTTCAATAATTATACAGAGTAATAACAAAATAGTTAGCACATTGTTGACGCACTACACAGTGATAATGGGTCTCCCTTGTTTTTCAAATATTCTTATAATCACACACTGGTATGAGATTGTGAAATTTAATCAGACAGCAGAAATGAAGAGGTAAAGGCAGCTGGCTCATTGGGGGGTGTTTGGATGCTGGGAGCCAGGTTTGAAGTCGAGCGGAGTGTCTGCATGTGTGAGTGTGTCCGGCATCGTCTCTGCATCACGACATGCCTGGGTAACTTCTGTTCAGTGTGCTGTTGGCCCATGAAACATGCATGACGACTGAGCCCAGCGGTTATAAATCAGTTATAATAACAGGGACGCGTGTTTAGATAATTCCAACACTCTGGACCTATAACTGTCTACAAACAGGACAGAGCTGACTCACTATACTGTCCAAGTGTTGTGCTGGTGTGCACTGAATGATGACATACTAAATAAGAGAGAGAGAGAGAGAGAAATCATCAAGTCTATGTGCCACCAGAATCCTGAAAAAGGTCATGTCCCAGAAATTACTATATGAGGGCAGCAGGCATACCCTTGAATGAGATTATATTAAAAGAAAAGGATAGCTTTTATACGCGTATTTATGGTGGACCTGAAGAAGGTATAATTTTATTTCCTTGGAAACAACTTAACAAGCTTAGCCATACTCTATTGGGGCTAATTGTTGATTCACAGACTAAAAATGAAAGCCACTTTTAATGGCATCACGCAGCTCTTCACTTCCCAAGGGGGTGTCCTGTGTCCAGCCTGTCCCAACAGGACCCCTTTAATGGGTAAATAGCAGGAGGAGATGATGATGGGTGGGATGCTATGAAAGAAAGGCAGCTATTATATTTGGAACCCCAGGATTTTTTCCTCAAAAGAAAAGTAGACCACCTCGTGTGGTCTGCCTCTCTCTCTTTTATGTCCACGTTATGCAATGTCTGTTTCTTTTATTCCATCCCTCGGAGGCTCGGGCTCTGACGGAGGAGGATAGAGGACCTCAACAGGTGGAGATTTTTATTCTAGGGATAGAGGAGGAGGAGGAGGCGGAGGAGGAAGATGAGGAGAAAAGTGAAGTGTTCCTTAATAATAAGCCCTCTGGTCTGCTTATACTCTACACTGTTTTTTTTTTTTTGCCTCAAAGTGTAACTTATTATGACAGCCAGTCCTAGTAGATCCCCGGCCTGCTAACATGACCCCATGCAGTATCTACACCATCTGTCTGCAATGGGACTCCAAGGGAACACTCAGAGGGAGATGTAGAGCGAGGCATGGAGGGAGAGGGGGGAGTTTTGTCAGCGCTCCCCGAGGACCCCCTGTGCTGCAGTTTTGATCTGCTAATTATGTTTAATTGAGGCTGTGTAATTCACTAGCGTTGGCTCTATTTTCCCTTATCTCACCCGTAGCTTTTAACGAACCCTGGCGCTGACGAGGGAACATGACACATCATCATCATCAGCACCAGCAATAAACGTTTCGGTGCAGTGATTTTGAAGGAATCGGTATTTTAATTTGGGGGGGGCATGGGGGGCCACTATAGATTGGGTTACAACAGTTGAGCGGATATTGAAATGTTTTATCTGTGCGCAGTGAGGAGCGGAGGCGCGACGCTGTGACTTGTTTGACGCCGAGCAGTCGTCACAGCACACACACACACACACACACACACACACGGAGAAAGAGATGTAGAGATGGTGGCACAAACACGCGCACGCGGTTTCTTTTGGCAAGCTGGCACCAGGTGATGCTATAAACGACGGATGATGGTGTGCGCCATACCTCTCTTGCGTCTTCTTTTTTTTTTGGAGAAGACACGCCAGGAAAAGCGATACGCAGAGAGACAGAAAAGCCCGAGAGAGAGAGAGAGAGACAGGGAAGAGACATATCAGGTTTAACGAACTGTGAAGTTGGAGTCGCTTTTTTTGCAGGGCTAGACATGGCGAAATGTCCCTAGCGCGCGCGCCCTCTTAACTCGCCACATATCTTTTTGATATTTTATAATGGGAAGATGAAGTCACCCAAGTCACCCCCCACCACTACCCCTCTCCCTCTCCCCATCACCACGCCATCATTCTCTCTTTCAGGCCCGTTGCCCATATGTTTAATTAACTAGGCTGATGTGTAAGTACCTTCAGCCAGCGAAGCGTGGGCGGGTAAAGAGACTGCCGGAGAATATTTCCTTATTTCTCTCCGCCCGGGCGCTCGGTCTGCTGCCGGAGCATCACCTCTGTCGTGCGGCGTAGAAAGCTACAAAAATAACTCGACCCGTTTTAAACTTGTTCCGAATTGTTTAGGGGTGTTTTTTGAAGTGCGGTGCTCCTTTCGAAGAGCGCGCGAGGGGAGAAGCAGAGGGGAGAGGGTGAGTGAGAAAAGAGAGAGGGAGCTAGTGTGTGGATATATGTGTGTGCGCGTTTTGATGTTATTTGTGACGGAATCCCCCCTTCAGTCTCCAAGAATCCGCGAGCGGCGCGAGGAGGAGGAGGACAGGAGAGGAGGAGGAGGAGGCGCGCGGACCTGTCCACGAGCCCTCACTGCGGAACGCGCGGGGCTGCCGCTGGAGATTCCAAACCAACGGTTATTTTGGATTCTAGAGTCTAACTGATCCCCGCACCTCAACGGCTTTTTTTGTTGGTCTTCTTCCCCCTTTTTCCCAGTCGCCGCTGAATGGACGGTGTTTAACCGAGAGGAATATCTACCGGGGGTGAGGTGCTGGTGGAGGGGGGAGGTCTTCAGAGGCAGACAGGTGGATTTATCCGTGGTGGTGTGTGTTTTTGGGGGGACTGGATGGAGGAGAAATTGATGGATTAATTTGACGGAGGAGAGTCGTATGTGATTCCCACTCCTGCCGAGGGCACCCGAATGGAGTAACAGGCTGCAATGTCATCTCCACCTGGCCGCCTGGAGAGATGTGTCACGGGAATGGGGTGAGTTAGCTTAATTAGTGTGTTTTTTGGCTCAGCTTAGAACTAAAACTCTCTCCTCTCGGGGGTGACGCGGATATTGAGCAGCAATTGTCGGGGTTCAGTGGTTTAATATATGCCGCACACTCACTCTCCTCTCAAAGTGGAGCAGAGGCGGGGTGGTGTGGGGTGGCTGCTGGTTTTGTGTTCCTCTCTCTGCTCCTTCGTTCGTCCGAGTCCCCGACACACAACCTGCTGCATGCCCTACATAACCGAGCCCGGCACCGGAGAGGCGCGTGAGGGGAATATTCGCTCAGGAGCCACAGGCTGTTTTTAACGCTCTCTCTCTCGCTCCCCCCCCCCCCCCCCCCCCCCCCC
>JAOVVB010027571.1:0-10000 GCA_028570985.1 Heterobranchus longifilis
TTCAAGTGGTATTGCATTCACCTTATGACTTTATTGGGAGAAATGACCCAAAAATATTCCCAATAAGGGAAGGTCCTTCTCTGGACTGCTCAAATCAAATAAAAGGGGGTGCTACAGGGGGTGCACAGTGTGCTTGTGCACAAGCATGTGAACCTTAAAATAGATCATGGTGGCACAGTGGCTTAGTGGTTAGCATTGTCGCCTTGCACCTCCAGGGTCCGGGTTCAAGTTCCGGCTTGGATCTGTGTGCATTGTGTCTGCATGTTCTCCCTGTGCTTGGTGGGTTTCCTCCAGGTACTCTGATTTCCTCCCACAGTCCAACAGTGCAATACCACTTGAAGTAACATGTCCACATTAATTATACTGCAGGCCTATTTGCGATACACATTTTTTCCACTAGATGTCAGTACAACGAGCTCTCAAATAAAGCTTCATGAAACGAAACTTTTTAGTCCAACTATTTTACTTAGCAACAAGCTAAAGCATATAGATAACGCTTCTGTCGCCACCTAACTACGTCATCAACCGTCGTCCGCTGGTGCCATTGGTTACTAAATGCACTTTTTTTTTTTTTTTACACTAAAGAATTTAAGCGCGAAGACGTCGTCAAAATACTGACGTGGGCCGAAAATTTGTTCTGCAACTAATAAATGTTTTTTTTTTATTGAACAAAATTAAAACAACATGTGAATTTATAATAGCATCAATAAGTTTGAGTAAACATGGATTAAAAACAAGGCACACATTAGTTAAACAAAAAATAAATAGCGAAAAAACACTCAAAGAAATAATAAGGAAAACAAATATAATAAAGAAAAGTAAATAAATAAATAAAATAGATAAGTGAATACAAATACAAAAGTGTCTTTTAATTCCTCTACTAATAAACCATCAGTATAGTATGTAGTATGTCTAGAGTCTTAGGGTACTGCCCTCTAGTGGCTCTGGTGTGAATTTCAACCGCCCCCCCCTTCAAGATCAAGTCAAATAATAAAATTAAATAAAATAAACTTTTGCCTTGACTTTGCTAAGGTTATGAAACTTTGCTAAGGTCATGAAACACTGGATATAAAATTATTTTCAACATGTAAGCTAACAACAGAGCAAGGCGGTAACAGCAATATATATTTATCTTTCTTCTTTTTTTTTTTAAACTGGGCACCTAATGCCTTTGACCTTTTCTCCCCATCCAAATCAGTGAGCCTTGGCCACCCATGACCCTGTCGCTGGTTCACTGGTTTTCCTTCCTTGTATTACTTTTGGTATGTCCTGACCACTGCAGCCTGGGAACATCATCCCTCAAGAACCTCAGTTTTGGAGTCGCTCTAACCCAGTCGTCGAGCTATCACAATCCGGCCCTTGGCAAAATTGCTCAAATCCTTATACTTGCTCATTTTTTCTGCTTCGAACACATATTAAATGCAGGACAAAAAGGTTCACTTGCTGCCTAATATATCCCAGCCACCACAATAACAAGATATTTTCAATATCTTATATTTAAGAAGGGTCTGACTCTAATGGCCAGACCCTAGTCTTGGAACTAATCTTGGAATTTGGTTAAAATTCAAGTTTCAAAACAACAGAAACCACCAGGGACTGTAAAGGTATAAAGAAGTGTGTGGATTCTCATTTTGCTCCTGGTTTGGCCAGGTGTAACTGGAGGACTCCCAGGCTGAGCGCTTCTCTCAGTCACACTTCTGCACAGTAGGTGGTGGTATTTCGGTGTTGCATTGTTGTGTGTGTTGTTGGCATTGACTTGTCCTAGCCATTGTTGTGCAGTGTCGTTGCATGTGGTTGGAGCAACTCAAAACCAAAAATCTAGAGTGACAGAACGCTGTATAATTGATCAAATATTTTGGACAGTTTTATATACATTTTGGCTTTTTTTAAAGAGTTTTGGGGCTAGAAACCACCAGCTAAATCTGGCAACTAAGTTCACTTTGTGTCATAAAAAGTGTATGACATTTTTGTACATTTTTGTACAAAAAAAAAACAACAACATTCTTTAGAGTGTTATCACGAACAAGGGTGTATTTGTGATAACACATTTTGGGTTTCCAAATGTCCTGGGTTAAACTGTTATACTTGTTTTTGAGAAATGTGTAAAATCCACCAAACGTGAATTTGGTGCCCCATGTATCCGTACTTTTCCAAGCATTAGGATCCGTTTCCCGAGTCTATTCACGGCTGACATTTTGATAAAAACAAGTGCACATTACAGTATTTTAAAAGATTTTTTTGATAGATACAGGAATAATTAAATTGAATGAGGTTAATGTATCCGCCAAATTCGTGTAATTAAATGAAATGAGCTTAAAGTGTCGCCAATTCAATAAAACAGGGTTAAAGTGTCCGTAATCAAATTGAATAGCTAGACGTGTCCACCTAATTTTGATATGCCTGATCTACAACAATTCACTAACATTTAGAACATACATATAAAAGATTAAATTTCTGCACACAATATAAAGACTGCAGTCACAAAAGTAAATAAGCAAAGAGAAATGTTTATTGAGAAATAACCAACTATTACAGTATGTTACAGTGTTGCAGTGTTGCGAGCTCAGCTGCTCCAAATTAAGCATAACCCTTGGCTTGGGTCCTCACATACACTCCTGACTCAGACAATGACCTGACTGACAACCAGTATTCACACCAATTTCGGACATACCTGACATGACCAAAAGACGTGTTCAGATTGTATATGACAAAGATTTATGTTTCCTGTGTTGTGTATGACTGTACTCCTGTTTCAACCTAACCACATTGCTTTTGCAGACAAAAAATATTTTATTTTAATGACAAGCTTGACAAGATCTTCCCAAACAGGCAAAAGCGCAAAAGAAGTAATCAGGCTGCACTGCAAATTGACAATATTTTGTGCCTTTAAACAACATTCTGTTTTATTTCAGATACAGATATTCCATTGGAGCAGCTTATGATTGATATTATTGTGTCTAATGAATGAATGAATGCTGTTTATACCTAACCCAACAGCTCTCTAAAATTAACAGCATCGTGAAAGAGGCAACAGACAAGAAGGAAACTTTTAGTTCCATTGTTGGAGATATCACTGACTTGTACCTATGTACCTCTAAACTGAGACCTTAATGATTCGGACGCAGAGACGTATCTTACGACGTATCGTACACATAATTAAATTAAACAGCTTCATGGCAAAGCATCTATAATAAAAATTAAACAAGTTTAAAGTCTCCGTAATTGAACTGAACAGCTTGAAGTGTCCACCTAACTTTTATTTGCATAATATACAACAATTCACCATCAATCAGAGCTCTATGCCTTTTTGCCTTTATGATAAAAAAAAAAAAACCCTCATCACACCTGGATTCCTTATATGGTTATACCTCCTATAGATTATGTCCAGTCAAATAAACATACAAATACAGTAGCTTGTGTCCAAGTAGTTTTGTCTGACCAGAAAATGCTAAAATGTTTCCTATTGTCTGTCTGCCTCTGGATCTCACTATGACTTACATGTTAATGACTTTGTTCTTTCGATGTACAGGACATACATGACACAGGACACCTGGCCAAAAGCTTAAATATGTTCTCTTTGCTGATAATAAACAGAGAACTTCAGACACATCATTTGTGCGTGTCTGTGTGTTTGTTTGTCCCTCTCCCCGTAAGCATATTGAGGCACAATGGACGCATCAAACAATAACTACTGTGTACATTGCATTATGCTTTTCCGACACTGCACCATGTCTGCATCTATGTTTTTTTTCTATAGACTGTTACACCTTGCAAACTTTTGGTATCCATGTTTAAATGTTTCTATGTAGTAATGGTACAATACTGATACTAATAATTTTCAATAGGAACATGTTAAATATATTTTCTATTAAAAACTATTCAATAATCAACAATAATCAAAAAGAATTTAAAACAATTATATCTGCAAGCAACAATCGTAAATATCATTCTTACCATGAAGCAAAAAAAAAAAAAAAAAAACAACAAAAAGATACCAAAGTGTTGGTTGCAGACCACAACTATTCCTGATACAACAGAGCACAGACCATGGAGCCCATGCACAGGTGAGCTATGCTCTACAAAGGGCTCTATGCTCTATGCCCTACTCAATTCCTTTTCTTGTTCCTTTCTTTGTAATATGAAACATGGCAATGTAATGAATTTTCATTTCCAACTTCTTCAACTTTGGGCTCAAAATTTTTTTATTTTTTTATTTTAATTATTAAACTCACCTGAAAGCAAAATTTAAAGAAAACATAGCCTCCCAGATTTGCAATAATAGACTGGTGCTAACTGTCTCAGAATTGGCTTGTGAATATGCATCCCGAGCCATTTGCATTTTTATTTTTTTAAAGCCTGCTACCTATCCACATGTTCTGTCTGGCCATTTGTCACTATTATCTTAAAAATAATTAATATGTTTGTCAGCCTTTGAGGTACACAAGGGTAGAGTACGGCATAGTAAGGCCAGGATTGCCAGGAGCAGGTTATATATCTTGAGGAGGCATCAAAAAGTTTCAAGACTAGTTTTGTAACATGCCAACAGATGGCAGCACGAGGCTGCACAGTCCAAGGGAGCACCGACCTTCATAAGTCAGCGTGCCAAAAGACATCATCCTGTGTACATCGGGAGCTGTGCAACTGGTGCTATTCTCACCATGGTTCTTACCATGTCTGCTATTTCATCATGGACAGCAAGTTAGAACAAAGAGAGAATGTGAAGTTCCGTGTGAAACCTGGCCGAATCTGCCACAGAGACATAATTCGTCAAGTTTATGGTGATGCTGCAACAAGTTGTTTGAGGTGTTTTGAGTAGCTTCAAGAGCAGAAGAACATCACTGGAAGACGACGAGCAGAAAGAACAACATGACTATGACATGTGCTTCATGTTGAGAATCATTACTGGTAACGAAAATTGCGTGTATAGGCACGACATACACCCAAGACGAAGCAACAGCCTTCACAGTGGAAGAGCACCTCATCTCCACAACTGATAAGGGTGAGGTCGACCAAGTGCATGCTCATCGTCTTTTTCGACATTCTCTGCATTGTGCATCGAGAATTCGTCTCAAGGGGCCAGATCGTCAATAGCGAATTCTACTGCTAGGTTTTAAGGCACATGAGGGAGGACATACTGTAACGACAGAAAAGCAGCTTGTAAACAGAGCTAATCTCGAAACCTTTTGAAACCCTCCTTGATCTTAGAGGCACAATAATCCATATAGACAAATCAGATGCTACGACCAATTGGCTTTTCTGTGGGATATACAGTACTGTGCAGGAATCCTGAGCCACATCCCATTTCTTTATATTTTGCCTTCCAAGGGCCAGACTTTCTTGCATTTTTAATGTAGTCTTAAGGAATAGTTGTCCAGGCTTCCTGAAGGACTTTTTTGGCTCTCATTTTCAGTTTATTCCCTGTACCTGAGCAGTTTCAGAGGAATGTTTTGTGTTTGTTAAACCATAAAGTGACCTATGAATCAATCAAGCATAAAAACCATCTAACTTAGGCATGAACCAATCAGAAACAGGTGGAGATGGTGACAGATGATCAGGCCAGTGATTAGTATACTTCTGATGCTGAATGCTGAACAGACGAAAGGGGAAATGAGGTTGCTGCTGAGGTTGTTATATATAAACTGATTTTTATATATATTTGTGTCCTTAAGCACTTTGCATTCTGTTGCAATAAAACATTTTTGCTCATTCTTAAAATGTAATTCTGTATCATTTTATTTAATATGAAGAAATGAGGCTCAAGACTTTTGCTCTTACTGTAGGTGAGTGTAGTTTTTCACACTCATTTGGATGCTGGGTCCCTGCCACACCCTAAGATTCTCTCAGGGGTGTTCAGACCCCGTACTTCAGTGGTTCAAACTAATTATCCTACACAGCCTATCACATGTGCTTCTTTTTTCATGGTTATAATAACAATAACTATAATTTCTTCTTATAGGTGCTCAATAAAAATAAATACACTTTTATTATTAGAAAATTATGATAAGATATGACACATTGTCAGATTTATAATCTGAAATTTTGATAAGATACAACACATGGAGCACCTGGGACTTTGACTCATCAGCTGTTGCATCTATTTGCAAATGTAACTGCAGACACATGGTGGCAGTAAAATAACGGACCTTAGCATCTTTTTAGTTACTTGTTATATACCAGTGGCAAAAGTACCTTTTCTTGCATTAATTCTGGAAGTATTATGTATTATTTAGATAGACATGAAATAAACATGCATCAAAATATTTAAATAAAGGTTTAAATAAGGGCTAGCCCCGGCCCCAATATCTTAGATAATATTAAGGCAAAAAAGATATGTCAGCTTATATAAGAAATGTTTAAAACAGCTGAGGTGGTCTCAGAACATCTGGCCTAATTCCAATAGAGCAAAGGTTTGCTGCACTTGGCAGGCAGCAGGCAGAAAGTCTTGACATAACTTACAGTGAGACGGATAGTCCAACTGGGATGATGTGCACCAGCTCAGGCAGAGCATTAGCTTATATAACAGTGGATTCTTGGCCTGTTAAAGCAGCTTATGTGCCAATTGTTCTCCTTCCTTTCTGATTATGGAAAGCTGTCTTGGAAAACTGATTTACTGGTACCTCTACCCCTATGGTGGCGATATCATCAGAGGTAGGGTCTCTGTATATAAGATGTGTTCGAGGCATGTTTCTTGTGTGGTGCAACAGAGAAAAGTGCTCGCTAACATGAAGATGCTTCGACCAAGTGCTGTAGTACAATATAGAGATGCAGAAGATGTGACCAAAGAAGCAAAATTGGCATTGCACTCTTGATGGGAGAGATGACACACCCTGGATGCCTGTCAATCCCAGTTTAGCTCATGTTAGCAAACTGTAAGCATCTCTGAGCTCATGTAGCGTATGTGGAAGAGGAATGGTACGTAGCATTAGCAGCAAGTCGAAGGCTTCATGTCATGTTCGTATCTGAGATTATATGAATAAATGCAAGAAGGAGCATCCAGTATGTACTGTACAAACCCGTTGTCAACCTATACAGGGTCGCAGGGGGGCCTGAAGCCTATCCCAGGAGACTTAGGGCATGAAGCATGAAGCCATCGCAGGGCATACACACACTCCCACACTCATTCACACACTTTGGGCAATTTGGGAACGCCACTTAGCATCTGCATGTCTTTGGACTGTGGGAGGAAACTGGAGTGCCCGGAGGAAACCCACCAAGCACAGAGAGAACATGCAAACTCCATGTCCACAGACCCAGGACTGGAATTGAACCCAGAACCTGGAGTTGCAAAGCGATAGTCTTATCCACTAAGCCACTGTACCACCTGGGTACAAACCATGACACAAATATTATACACTTTTACAAGGAAGGGCACCGAATCTTAGTGTAGAAAAAGATTTAATCAGAGAGCCCAGCTTAAGTTAATTGCCTCGTATAAGCAGAATAAGTTTTGTGTGCAGAATTATTACAGGCAGACAAACTACTAAAAAACAAATTAATAATTAACAAAAGTGTGTAATTTATTACTATGTGCTCCCTGTACAAGATTGCTGAACTGTTTATCAGGCAACATAAATCAGGGATCAAAATAGGCTGCACTGACGTACAAGTGATTATACATCAGTGCTGACACTTATCAATACCAACGCCATCTGTGCGATCACCCTGTGTTTTTGTTGTCACAATCAATCACAAAGTAAATTTGATAAGGGTAATTTAAATATTACGTAATTGTTTAGGGATTTTTAAAAAATAGTTAATTATTAAACAAACAGCCAAAGGATTCTGTGTAAAGGCAGTGCCAGTGCTGAAGACCGGAAAACACTGAAGATTGTGAAAGATGGTACAAAAAGATTTTAATACATTCTTGCTGGGATGGTGGTGATGGAGAAGGTACCATTGTGACCTTTCAGCTCCAGGAGCTCAGGTAACATTTGGGTTTCACCTGGAGTCAATTTCTTCCTTCTGTCCAGAAAAAAAAAAGATAAGGAGATTGGCTCTGTTAAATTACCCCTGTGAATTGTTGTCCCATGTGAAGGGAATTCTTTCATCTTTCACCCAGTGTTGAACATATTGGCTTTTTGGATTCACCACAACCCTGAAGATGAATGAATAAATGTCTGAGTGTTAGTGTTGAAAGATTAAATCCTCCAGCAATTTACCTGCATGGTTAATACCCTATTAGTCTATATAATCAAAATAAATCCCATGCCGATTAGTTTCTTAGAGATCCAAAAGTTAAAACCACTGGGAATCACTGCGAGCTAAATACAATTTGATGTTCATCAAAATGTTTATATATTACTTCTTTCACCAACTCAACGCAGTGAGACACACAAAAAAGCATTTACTGGACAAAACTTAAACCTGTGACAAAACCTGGGCTTATCAGAGTTGCATGCAGGTTTGTGTGGATTAAGGAAACCTCATCCTTGCTCTCTTACAGAGCCCCATTGTCAGTCTCTCAGCAGGCCGGTCACCTGCCTGCTAACTTACACTGTGTAGGGTTTCAGCAAGACCAACAGTTGATCCTCTATGTTTTACTCCTCCAGCAGCCTTCATTTGACCCAGATGAGATTTTCTCATACTTCTTCTTTGTCTTTTCATACTCTCTCTCTCTCTCTCTCTCTCTCTCTGTCTCTCTCTCTCTCTGTCTGTCTAAAATCCTCAACTACTTGACATTTACTCTGCTTATATAGCTGTAGGATTTATTATTTTTTTATTATTATTATTATTTTCATTATTATTTTCATTGTTTCTTTAATGGACAGTATCTCACAATAACCTTCGGTTGATATCTCAGAGCACTTTAAAAGGATCTAAGGTAAACTTAGTTATAACCTTAGTTATATTTAATAATAGGCCCAAAATCCAAACTGTCCCACTATTCATGTATACAGCTAGCTTACTTTGACTGAAAAAAAAATCTATCTAAATGTAAAATACCACTAAAGGTAATACCCATAGCAGATCAGACTGAAAACAAAGTCCAGATATTTCTTTTGAACATAAAGAAACATCAAATCAAAACACAGACTGATAACTGTCTGATAGCTTTCTCAGAATCTCAGGCCATGCTTTTTTACATGGTTAAGTTACATTAAATACATAAGCATGATTTCCCGAACCTACTATGGGTAAATATTTACACAGTTCTATACCTTCCTAACATCTGCAACTAATATTGCATCTTTAGTGCCTAAAGATACAACCTAAAAATTGATTGTTTACAGTATGTAAAAAATATATATTTTTAAAAAATATGAAGAAATAACAGGTGGCTGAAGACTTTTAAACATTCGTGTAGTTTGTGCATTTTTTAACATTTTGTTCAACATCAGATTTTATAACTTGGTTTAATATTGTGCATGTTGAGAGAGAGAGGGGGGTAATGGTGTGTTTTATATGCAAGGAATATCAGGAAATGCTGTTTAAGAAAAATAATCAACA
The DNA here is from genome assembly GCA_028570985.1 of Heterobranchus longifilis. NCBI lineage: Eukaryota > Metazoa > Chordata > Actinopteri > Siluriformes > Clariidae > Heterobranchus > Heterobranchus longifilis. The sequence continues at coordinate 9,448 of JAOVVB010027571.1, forward strand.
TTCTAGTGGGTTGCCACTAGAGTTGCCAGATGTATTCAACATTTTCATCCCTACTACATCTCAAACACTACACAATAAAAACCCTGAAACTAAGTCCCAAAAATTTGAAATTTGGAAAAGAAGATCGTAGCAGCCCAAAACGATTGTCAAAATATAACAATTTGGCATAAAAATACACAATCGTGGCAACACTGTCATTAGCTGTTCTGTCCGCTGCTCTGTCTTTACTGATAATGTTCACAGAGTGAGCACGGGATTGGAGAATTCCATCCCCATTGAGCCTGTATAATAATAATAATCATCATCATCATCATCATCATCATTTTCATAATCATCATCATCTTTGGACCTTAGGTGATCAGTGAGCACATCACACAAAGATTGAGTAACATCCACAAAGCTAAACAAATTAATGGAACATTAGCATATTTATGGCAAAAAGTAATATATGCTCACCATATCATCTAATGTCTAATTTCTTTTTACTGAGGAAATGACTTCACATGCATTTGGCCTTCCTATGCAATATACTGTTAAGCTTCATGTTATTTTA
>JAOVVB010027578.1:0-15769 GCA_028570985.1 Heterobranchus longifilis
CAAAAATGATAGAAATGACAGTATGTCAAAAAAAAGCAAATTCTCAGTTTTTTGCCCAAAATGTTGTGTTTTTGATGAAAATGACCAACATTCAAGTGTGAATGAATGAAGTATACATTGTTTTTTTCTATACAAACAGAAGGTCTGATCTTTCTTTTGATACATTAACTGTTTAGCACAACATATACATATGTATATATTCTGGGGGTCTTGAAAGACTAGCGAGTATGATCAGAAATGCTGGCGCTGGCTGGCGGGGAAAGGGTTAAAATGGATGCTTTCATGTATGTGCGTAGACCGTAACTGTCCAGTCTGAGGACAGTGCACACTGAATATGTTGTATATATGCATGAGCCAATATCTTACTGGCTGTATTTTGTCAGTGCACTCTCCTGGGATGAATGCTGGTTGCAGTCTATGAGGAGTGATTTGAGTGTGCAAAGCCAAAGAGGCATGCAAAAATCTTCCCTCAAGACACAAAAAGGTAGGAGAGGGAGAAGGAGGTGGAGAAGAAGGCTTGTTATCTAGGCCGAGAGAAGGGAAGGGATAGGAGGTAGTCATTTATTTTTCAGGTCTCTTCACATATGATTAGTTCTCCTCAGTAATATGTAGGAGACAACCTCAGCTGTCAATTACAGCTAGAAAAAAAAGGAAGATAAAAGGTTTCGCCTGGGAAAAGTAATAATACGTTGGAAAAATAAAACTGTGAGGTTTCTGCTGGATTATAGATGCCATGCAGGTATTTGCTGGTGGAGCTCACTCAGTCACTCATGGGTCTGGCTTTTTGCCTGTTAGCGTTACAAAATGTCTGCTTTGAAATGTAGTGTGAATGTGAAGCAGGGCAATGGTGAGAAAAAAAGAGCATGCTGCAACATTGTGTGGGTTGTACCCAATTGCAGAGATGACAAAGAGGCTTGGCACAGGTTAAAGTCTCTTTATATGACTCAGCAGGACAACTAATACAAAAACAACAATGCCAACAGGGCAGGAGCAAAAAAATGAACACCGACTGTGGACACACAGCTGCAAGGAAAAAACAACAAACGAGGACCATACTGAAGAGCTAATCAGAAGCTAATTTCCACTCGCACTACACAAGGAGAGACAAACTGGATGGACTGGCGTTGCCTGGTGGAGTCGATTCCAAGACTGAGCAATCTGTGGCTAAAAGACACTCTGCTCTATGGCAAGGGAAAACAGGAAAAAGCAATGAAAAAGCAGATTGACTGAATATCTGGCCATGAAATCCTGCCACTCCAGCCTGCTGGCACCAACGAGGGCTAGCACCTCGGACAGTTCCTGTGCTGCTGACCCGGGATCAGCACAATGACAGGGAGGCAGCCAAGAGACTTCAGACAGTCACATTTATTTAGAAATACTAGCAGAAATAAGTCCATGTTTTATGGCTGCTTCAGACTACACAATATCAGGCTGATTATCACCCGACCTGGCTGTCCTGATGGTCTCGTCTCACGACGTCCTAACACAGACTAGCATGTTTATTTTTTTCCTCACAACATGTTTGGTCACAGCCGTGACTTTGACCAAAAGGAGCACAGAGCGCTCTGTGGCACACAATAGGAAAAAATTATTTTATATCAATTTATTTGCATCGGTCTTAAACTTCCCTTAGTCTCTAACTTGGTCACTTTGTTGTATAAAGGCCTGTTTGTGTTTTTGTATTGTCTTACCTCTGTACGTCTGTGTTTGTGTATTTTGCTAATTGTTGTTTTTATTATATGTAAAGCCCTTTGTGATATCAGGCTATAATATATATATAATTCACAAATAGTGAAGTGGAGAGAAGAAGTACCAGCTTTATTTGAAACAAACGTACATCAGATACAGACCTTCATTCTCTCAGTTTAATAGGTTTATTTGTTTGCCGTCATTTCAAAGTTAACACTTCCTGTTTTCATTTGAAATTAAAAGCCCTCTAGCGTTTCAGTGAGTGGAGAGAGAATATCGCCATTTTCTAAAAGGGCTTTTATTGTGAAACATTTGCCGGAACTTCTTGTAGAAAATTCAGCGATGATTGATCGTGGACCAACTTGTAGTCTGTCATGTGTCTCGCGTCTTGTCACGACAAGAATTTTGTCTAATCGTCTAATCTGACATAGTGTCCATCGTAACAGACAGAACAATCGTGTAGTCTGAACTGGACATTAAATGCACTCGTTACTTTGCTGTGTTGATCTCTGCCTCTCCGTGTCTGCAGTGTTTTACAACATCGTGTTGAACCAATAACTCAGCAAAGCTACAAAAGTCACAGAAACATTGTTGTGAGTATCATCCCTGTGTACTTTATGACTTGATCTACGGTGCGATACAGTTTCAATGCATTACAGAGAAAAAAAAAAGGCCAAGCTGGAAAGAAAATGCATTGTTTCTGCAAATACACAGTGTTAAAATGTACTAAATGTACATGGCTATTGTTAGTGAAATCTATCTCTGCCCTGGCTATCTGATACCCTGATAAATGCACTGTTTGTTTTTCTGCCGCTGAAAGTGTTTTCGCGAAGAAACAATCTGAAAGTCATTTCCACTGGAAGACTTTGGGGTGTGTGTGTGTGCGTGTTAGAGAAAGGGAGAGTATGTGCACAACTCTGTGTGTGAATTTGTCTTTGTGTGTGATGGAGAGTAAAGCCCGCTGGAGAAAACCCAGACAAAACACTTCAACTCTGAATTCATTTCTTACTCCCTCTCCCGCAGTCTCTCCTTCTCTCTTTTCACCAAGGAGTGCCTAAGAGCCAGTGGTGCTGGATTAGGACGGATGTGTGTCTCTCTCTGTGTTAATGTGTGTGTGTGTGTCTGCGTGTGTGTGTGTGCGTGTAGAATTGGTTTCAGAGTACAGGTGCTTGAGCACGTTTGGGCTTCACACAGATGAAACCTCTGGTACCATCTCTTGCACACACACACACAAAAAATGACAACATGCATTATTTTTAATCTCTCTCACACAGGGCTGTCCTGGACTAAAGAAACTCTCAGTCAACACTCGATGCACGCGATTTTGTCGACTAATCGATTAGTTGATTTAATCGACGGATCTGTAAAACGTTCTCCGCTTTTCTCCAGAAAGAATCTTGCAAAAGAACCACTTTAAATCTGGTGTTTAGAGATGTGCTCAGAAGTTTATTGGAAATAAGTGATTCAGCATGAAAAAAGCATAAAAAACAACTAATAGTAGTCGACTAAGACCAAAACGATCGATTAGTTGACTAATCGACTAAGAGGGGGCAGCCCTGAATTTGGATTTATGTTATTGTATTGTTGTCTGACTTTTATTGCTGAAATGCAGCTTTCTGTGTGTGTGTGTGTGTGTGTGTGTGTGTGTGAGAGAGAGAAAATACAGAGAAGGGAAGATTCAAAGAAGGGGATGGAGAGACTGAAAATAATCAATAATAGAATAGAAGAAAGGGAAACACGGGGGGGGGGAGAATGGGACGAATTTATGAGGGAGACTAGGAGAAGACAAACCAGCACAAATTTTGGAAAATGAGGTGCTGTTGTGGTTGTTATCGGCTCTCCGTTTTTCTAAATCCATCAGCAGGCAGCGCCATTCTACTATTCTACAAGTTTGTCAGGTAAAAATATAATTGGGCGGTAAAATTATCTTGTCATGCATCGTGGCCACAAAAACTGTTCCAAGGCCCACATACTACTAGTGACGTAAACACACACGCACACACACACACACACAGACATTGTTATCAGTTGTGGCCCATGTAAGCCATGTGTCTAAATAAAGACAACAATACGCTTCAGTGTTTGGATTCAGCCGAGCTACGCAGCAGGAGTGTGTGTGTGCATCTATGTTTGAGCAAAATATGTGGGGTATGTCTCCATGGGAGTTTTTCTGACAGTGCACGTATGTGTGTTTGCGTGTGTGTGTTTAGAGCTATTGTCTTGCTTCTCCTCTCAGCTGAAGCCAATTAACTGCACTGCTCTGCTGGCGATACCACACACATGCATGTTCACACGCACACATGCACGCGGGCGCACACACGCAGAGTTTAGAGGCAGTTTATTGTTAAGGTGAGGAGACAACATTTAGGGTTTTTGACAGTTTGTTAACAGAGCAAAGAAATGGCAGAGCGAACCGTTTGCAGGTTACAGCAGGGCGGTGGACTTGTGGGTCATCATATTTGCACAATTAGATTCAAGACACTTCTACTTTATTAAAAGACGGTTACAGATATTACCCATCTGTCTGCCGACCTTTCTATCCGGCCATCGTTTAACTGCTGTTAAACAAGTAAACAGATAATGTCCCAAATAACGTACAAAAGAAGGCTGTAATCTCTGGAATAAAATGATGTAATTGGGATATCTGATTCCGTGTAAGACACGTCAAGATAAAATAAAAATTTGAGGTGCACAGATTTTAATTTTCTTGGCCGATTCCGATTTCCGATTTTTTAAAAGTCTGACCTTTTGCTGATTCTTTTTTTTTGTCTAAGATCTACAGCATACGCACACATTTTTGTAACTTTTCTTTCATGCAAACTTGGAATTCAACTGTATGTTCATAATAAAACATTGACTGTTAAATAACTTTAAATAACATTTTCTCCAAAACTGCTACAGTTACAGGACTCACTCAAACAAATGTCAAAATAAAAAAGTGCTCCAGCTTACTGGACAGTATATTTCACATTACTTTGCTTTACCACTTGTTTTACTTTCCCAGAAGACAACAGGTGCAACATATCTATATATGCACAGAGTTAGTCCTTCAGTGAGTTTGCTATGTGCATATTTTAGTTTTATAAAGCATCTATTGTAATCTGGTGGAAACCTGCTGTCTGTGCTACAGATTTCACTCACTGTGTATGCAACAGACGTGTGTGTGTGTGCAGCTGTCTGACTGTGCTGTTTGCACGATGTAAAACCATCATGTGTTAATTAAATTTGACCGACAAAAAAAATTGGATGTATGAGACTGATCTCTGCCGGTCACAGGTCACAGCCAATCAGATGAAAATCGACCGTTTTTTACCCCCGGTCGATTAATTGGTGCATCTCTAATAAAAATAAAATAAAACAAAATAAAAATAAAGAAATTGACCATTTATAGAAAAGGTAATGCAGTTAGATTTGCCACAAAGCTCCAGTGAGCAGTAATTTCATCAAGTAATATGCTAAAGGAGGTAATTCCTCCTGGTTAAACACATGAATATTAATTGGGAGAACCAGAAGGTCGCTGGGTCAAGTCCCTGTGCGGACCGAGTACAGAATGTGGACTGGCTGGAGAGGTGCCAGTTTGCCTCCTGGGCACTGCCCAGGTGCCCTTGAGCAAGGCACCAAACCCCAAAGGCACCTGTCCATGGGCAGCCCCCTCGCTCTGATATCTCTCCATTAATGCATGTGTGTATAAGTGCTGTTTGTGCATGTGTGTGTGTGTAGGGCCTGTGTGTGTGTATAATGTGTAAAACAACAACAGGGTGAAAAAAATGTAATTTCCCCTCAGGGTTCAATAAAATATGTCTTTGTCTTCTTCAAAATCCTTGTCGAATTATATCAAATCAGGAGGAGGATTGATGAGGGAGCTGAGTCAGCAAATAGCGTTAGCATGAGTGTAGCAGGAGAACAAAGTGTCAAGTGAAGTGTCACCTGTCTGAATGTCACTAGTTAGCTGGTGGTCAAACAATGAACAATGAGCCAGTGATGGTGACGCACCAATGATCAGCTAATGCAAGCACGGCTTCTTTTCTCTGCCTGAACTCACGCTATGCTCCACATGTGGCCCAGTGATCCACAACAACCCCGTCTGAGTCTGACGGGGGACATCGAAAGGAGAGAGACGGCAGGAAATGAGAGGAGAGAGAGATAAATATGCATTAAGGATCCACAGCCGGTTTAGGGGGACGTCGCGGTTCATGGTTGGTGTCCTAAAGGTGCAGTACGCAGAATTTGAAGCAAAGTGGGACCTCTTTTTGAAGCTCCCTTTCCCATCTTTGTGCAGCCCCTCCCACCACACGAGCACGGGTCATACAGTAACCTTTACGAGTAGTATTCATGAGTACGTTTCCTCTCACGCCGCCTCTGCCGTCTCATCGTTGGACTGGCTGCAGCAGGAGCTGCCGCGGCGTCGCCCTTTAGTCCTCGTAGCAGACTAATAATGCTATGTCATGTATTTATGTATAATTATTTTAATATTTGATATCTAGGCTCACACTTCGCAGGTTGGGCTGCAACTAACGACCAGTTTCATTGCTGATTATTTTCTTGAATGGATTAATCATTTGGTCTATAAAATGTCAGAAAATTGTGGAAAAACGTCCATCCCAGTTTGTCAATCCAATGACCAGAACCCCACAGAGAAAAGCAGGAAAACAGCATTTTCTGCCATTTTTTCATGAAAAATTACGATGAATCATTATTAAAAGGTGGCAATTATCTTTTCTGTTGATCAACTACTCAATTAGTCGTCCGCAGCTCTACTCAGATTGGTAGATTGGGGGGGGGTATTAATAAATAGCCCCTGAGGAACTAAGAATGAAATCCTTCAGTGGCTGCTGACATGCAGCAGCAGCAGCAGTGTTTGCTAATGAGCCATGCATCAGCAGCATAACTGAAAAAAGGTGGGCATAGCATTGTCAGCTTAAATAAACAATATTATTGCAAAGGGTGCTCTGGGAACTGACTCCAAAGCTTTGCTCTAATCATCCAATTAGAGACATCCATCTACAGTATGGGTGGCCCAGTTATGTTAACAAAGCAAATGCCCAGTGCTTCATGAGAAACATGTATGTGCATGAATTGAGGTTTGCGATCTCCTGGTCACAGAAGTGCTGAGAGTCCGAGACGGTGATTCGTGCCTTTGATTTATGCACGAGACGATATGACAATCCCATGTCACTATTATCCTGGCCAAAATAATTGTGATATCATCCCAATAATCACTGAAATATGCTTAAAATGGTGCTAAAAACACACTGTAATCACTTTAGCTTATACTGTATGCACAGCGGTGTGAATTGCACATGCAAGATACATCAGATGAGAAGATTTTCTGTAAAACAAAATTAATTTTACTTGATTCACCAGTTACCAAATTAATGTTACAGTTAGAGGAAAAATCGTAGTCAATTCGGCGGTCAAGTCACAATATTAACGATTATCCAAATAATGGAAATCCACCAACTTATTGTGAGTTTTTTTAATTGTATATTGTCCCATCCCTGCTTTTATTTGTAATGTAGACTTCGGATGAGAAGGTAGTTGGCAAGAAAAACATCACAGTTGACTCAAAACTATTTCAAAAAGGCATGAAATCCCGTGCAGACACACACACGCATGCAAACACACAGAATCACATTCAGTCATCATCGCACAGAGGGAGTGTGGAGCTGACAAGTGTGTGACAACTAATCTCTGTGGTTATGGTGGGGTCACTTGGTAGATGTCTTGGTGAGTGCAAACACAGAGTAGGACTATTGATTCTGCCTCTCTGTTGTCATCCATTGTGGCTGTTACGCAGCTATGCACCTCTGCCTACCTCTCCCACTCTTTGTCACTCACTCTAAATGTTTTTTTGGATCACGGTACAATTACCTTTCTCTCCGCCTGCCAGACGGGTGAGAGTCCACTTGTTACACTGCACTTCGAGCAGCCTCACAAAATACAATGCCAACTTCTTCAAAAGTAGTTTTTAATGCTAGAAATGATTCTTTAAAGTAGGAGTGGAGATTTAACCACATTAGATTGAATGTCAGTTACAGCTCCAGTGAAGCTACACGTTCTCATAAACTGTTTGTTTAACATGCGACTGCACAGCAGTTTGTACAATATATACCCGGTTTAAATACAGGGCCCGGTCGCAGGAAGAATTGGGAAGGTTTAGACAACAACAACACTTTGTTTAGGGTTTAGGTTTAGGCAACAAAATGAGTTGGTATGGTTAGTAAAAAAAAACACAGGGATTGGCATTAAATTCTTTACTTCCTACAGTTTAAATACATGTGACGTTTGCGTGATACACACAGACTCAAACTCTGTCTCCTGGGTGAAAGTCCTGAGTGCGTCTTTGTGTCTTTTACGTGGTATATGTACGAATTACAGTGCAGTACTTTTCGTAGTAATACTACGAACAGTGAACGAGAGCAGCCTGAGAGAAGAGAGTAAAAAGGTGTTTTTATGCACCAGTTACTGGGTGTCTTAGAGATGCAGACTGGAAGTCTCCTAACAACCACTGTGGTTCACAGTTGATGTAAAAGCCAGATGTCGTGAGCTGACATGATTGTTGTTTATGAATACAGACAGTGTCCATGTGTCCATTGTGGCAGTCAGTACTGATTATGGATTGGGAGGCTTGATATTGAGATTGGGTGGGAGAGGAACCTTAAGGTCAACTGGTGTGTGATATAGTTTTACCTCCAAGACTGTAACAGTGAGCTCCGACATACTGCAATCTTTTATTTTACTTTACGATTTTTGGGAGGCTTTTTTTTGCCTTTAAGAGATAGTACAGCCGAAGAATGACAGGAAAGGCCGGTGAGAGAGATTCGAACCCAGGCCACTGCAAGAACTGGAGCTATATAACTTTAGTAGTACATTAATGAATAAATACAGATAGGCATTGGTTGATATGGTAGCCAAGTGCAGGCAGGAGGCAGGCAGATGCTGCAATAGATTACAGTCAACTCTGGAAATCTTGGAAAACCGACAGCTCACATCTCGTCAAACAAAGGGGCTGAAGGAAATGCCTACAAAAGGTTATTAAGTGCTCTTTAGTTTCTCCGTACCAGGAGTCCTGTTCCTCTCAGCGCTGAATAAAGCTCCTTTGCTGGTTGCGGATTCTTTTTTTACATTATCAAAGCTGGATGCTGGGGTCTTTCCTGTGGCTCCCGGCCGGCTAACATTGCAAACAGCAGTGCCAGAGTAGTGCTGCAGGATCTACTCAGGCTTGTCCCCCGCTGTTATAACTCTTTCTCTTGATTTCTGCCTCCACTTTCTCATTTGCAACGGGTTGTTTCATGATGAAACAATGTATATTACCACAATACTAGCATGCCGGAGAAAACTGAATGACAGTGCACTTACTTGGGCTAAATAGAGACAAAATACTGTATGTATGGTAGTGAACGGAGAGAGACAAATACTGTTTTGATCCTGTTTGTGCCACAATTACTCACATGATGTTTGTCAATCTAAAAGATGATTCTGCAATTTTTGTGTGAAACCGCTCAGTGAACTACATCTCTCGTCTCAAACATTATACCTCACCTTGCTTGCTACCGCTAGCTAGCTTAGCACACACACGTAACCGTTATCTTACCATATCCAGAGACTCCTGGTCTTTTTAATCAGCTGCGAGACGTTACATCCCGATACGAAACACACAGGCATCATAGCTTCAGAAAGACGTCACTTATTTAATTTCTGGGTGTGTAGTCTTTCTAATTTCTAACAGTTTTACAACAAACTTCCACTTTCTTGACTTGCAAAATGATCGTGTAAATTGACAAACATGTAATTCACGGCACAACTCAAACAGGGTCAAAAGATTATATATCTCTCGTCGTTAACTACGGTTCATATTTTTATGAAATAAGGTCCCATGATGGTCGACTGAAAGGGGAGAGACTTCACCTCTCTATACATCTCGCGCTACAAAAGCCAGATAACTCTGGAGGATTAACCACCTGTGAGCACCAACCAAAAGAACCGACCTCTTTTTTAGCCTTCTGAGGAAGAACATATCAATCTTGGTGCTACTTTTGGAGATGTGAAGTGCCTTGCTCAAAGACACCCGGATGAAAGTGTTGCTCCTTCTTTCCTCCGAGTATTGAATCTACCTTTGCAGCTTTAGGTCACAACCTCAAATCTGTCACGTCTTATATCCTATCAGCCCACAGAGTCTGACCAAAAAGAATAATATATGTACTGTATTCAGAGGAAGAGATAGACAGAGAGAGTATTGGGAAAGAGGGAAAAAGGGGGCGACAAAGAAGAAGAGACATTTAATAATGTATGCATTCTCATGTGAGAGAGCAGAAAGAGTGCAAATGAGTGAGAGAGAAAAAAAAAAGTGGGGGAGACCTAGAGTGTGTGAGAGAGGGAGATTGTGTGCATGTAAGAGAGACATTTCTGTGACCTTCTGCCTCGCAAAGCCCCATCTGACTAAGAAAGGAGGAGGGATGGAGTGATGGGGGGGGGAGGGAGAGAGGAGACTGCTAATGAGAAGGGAGAGAGATGAAGGGGGAGAAAGATAGAGATGGAAGGGTGGGATTTGGCAATAAGTGTTGAATATTTGACATTTATCCAAATGATAACACCCTCCCTTGTCGTTTAAGACAGTCGCTCTACACACACACACACACAAAAAGACACACATTGGACGTCTTATTTTTCTCACCATTTTAACCAGACAAACACTGCTTCCTGGTTTAAAAATAATATCTTTGAAAACTCTTGAGTGTATTTGATTTGGGCTGAATCCATGGCTCTTGATCATCAGTTAGAAGCCTGATATTACAAAGCTGTGGCTGAAATGCTGTCTGCAGATCACACGGCAAACAGGCAGTGTAACGCTGCCATCGCCTTTTTTTCCCCCAGGGACGGAGATAATTATGATCCCACAACTTGTGTGTATCTGGCTTCATTAACCACATGCTCATCTGAAGGTTGCTATAGTAACCCATTTTAAAGCACTCTTATTTAACCTGACGGTGCCGTTGTATCCCAGGTGGCTGACTAAAAGCACATACTTGACCGACAGACAAAGAACAGCTCACCATTTCGAGACATAATCGGCAGCGTTTTTACAGAAAATTATATTTGTTTTGCTTCTCCCGAGACATTAAAATCCATTCATTAAAGGTTTTTACATTGCTGGTATCAACACCCAGCGGAAAAGGGGGGAAAAACTCTTCATAAACAAACGGTGATCTGGGTATTTAGAAGGACCTGCAGCTCAATCACTGAACAGAGAGGGAAATGGCCCTGCTTGGTAATTCTAAATGTGCATTGCCTCCGAACTCTTCCACTAATGCCGATAAGAGCGTTAAACTACTTAATCCGGAGTTAAATTTCCTCTATCACCTGCCCTCCTGCCGTGTCTCTTTCGACCTATTATTGTTGCAGCTCCCCCTGCATGCCCCCTCACTCAGGGATCGGGACAAGCCCAGCTTAAATTCAGCACCATGCTCCACTGGCTCTGGGCACCAGTGTTTGGAGCGATAGGCACGGCTGATAATGGTGTCTCAGCTGCTTTGGCCAGTCGGAGCCAACTGCAGCTCTGGTGTAAAAAAAATAACTATTCTGTCCCCAGTACAGCAGTCTGGAGGGGAGTGAGGCCTACTGCTCTGGCTCAAAGGCCCCAGGGCTGATTTCGTGGCCCCAGCTGGAGTGAGGAGCAAGGCTTAGTCACTGCTCTCATCATCTCACCGGCCAGCCAACGGTGCTGCTCAGCACGCAGATGTGTTTGAGAACATGCTGCAGAGACAGGATTGTCGCTGCAGTGACGGCTGGAGCCGGCTGCCCTCTTAAGCAGTGAGTGTTTGAGCAGACTGCACATCGACAGTAGAGGCTGACAGTTTTTTCGGGATTCCCGTGGGATGGGAGTCAATTTTTCTATTTATCACAGGACCGGGGTGGGAAACAAAGTTAACGGGAGCAGGTGGGACCGGGAATCAAAGGCCGCGGTTCCACTTGTCTTTTCAATCCTCATGCAGAGGAGTCCAGAGATCAGTGAGGTGTGGACAGAGACACAATCCAGACAATTTATCAAACATATGTCTGCATGATGAGTCTCTCTCCTGCGTGCCTGTTTGTACTTTCAGATATTTGCTTTATTTTGCGGTTTCATTTTCGCTTTTCAGCAGTAGATCCTCGAGGAGTCGTGCCAAGTTAATGCAGATGAAAACCAGACATTTCCTGATTTTGCTGCTTCACAATAAAAGCTTGTAAATTACAAAATAATGAGGGAAGAATATATAGTTAATGAAATGTGTTTGTCACCGAATTAGCGGCGGTTTGTCAGCGGCTGAGACCCGTGGTCTCTGCTGCTAGTCTCATACGGACCCTGCTATCACTATAAAATGAAAAATATAGAAAAGAAGAAGGCTTTTTGTGCACCAAGTGCCATTTTGGATGCACCTATCGCGGGGAATATCTGGGCAGAAAAATATCCGACCAGCTGAGTTCTGATCTGATCACAAAAGTCACATTGAAAAGACAAAGTGTAACCACGGCCAGAATAACAATAGACCAGTTTTTATACTTAAATATGCAGTTCTAATATTAATAAATGCTATTTTCTTTATTTATAACACAACGCAGGAATGAGACGGGAGTCATTCTTCCGGGAGTGAGACGGGCAGGAGTGAAAATCCACTCGCATGTCAACCCACTCCCTCTAAGCAGGAGCAGGATCACTGCTACCTAAACAGCATTCATTGGCTGTGGTACAGGAAGTGCTCTTTACATTGCATCATGAATTGGTTTCTGAAAAGAAAAACATCTGATGAATATATAGAGGTGTAATTTTAGCTTGTGGGAGCAGGAGACTGCCAGACTGTAATTTGCTTTGCAAGTGAATGAGAGCACATGTAGACGTAGACAATGGCCCATTTTTAAGAATCGCATCAGAAAGGTGAAAGGAGGGGCTCATTATAGCAGAGCACTTGTGGCCGTTGGCTGCGTCATACCCTCTCTCTCCCCTTTTCCTGTCAATCTGTGCTATCTCATGAAGGCCAAAGCCCCAAAAATAATCTTTCAAAAAAATCGATAAAACTTTTGTGAAAACAATTGCGGAAAAAAAATTACACTCATTTGAGGTCGTTTTTGCCTTTGTCAAAAAAGAGTTGATGCATGAAATAGGATATGGAAACACCTTTTCCAAATGAGTTCTGACGTAGCGAACATTTAAAGTCACATGAGTGATCAGCTGTTTCCGCTGTTGGCCTCTTTTCGGATATTCTGATAACGTGTCTTCGTCTCCAGACAGCATGAAACGTGGACAATACTAGCTGATGTGAAAGAACAATTAAAACCTGCTCAATTGTCCAAAGACCTCCCTCCATTTTTCTCTCTTTGATGGAGATCTTATTTTGTTTGCAGTTTGCAACCTCTACTTTTTCTACTCTACACTTTACTGGCAGATTACAGCCATGTGTAAAGCGTAGCCTATAGCTGCAACTTTTGTCAAAACTATGCTGTAGCTGCGTATTTACACCTGTTTGGAAAAGGTTGCAGAGTTTATGCTGCTCTGCAAGTCGCTGTGAAACATATTGGCTGCTCGATGAGTACATGGAGTTAAATGGAGCTGACCAGTCTCAGTGTGTGGGTGTTTGCACTGATGAGGCCGCTGCAATGACCAGCAAACTGAGGAATGGTGCTTATCAGGCAGAAAACTCAGACAGAAAGAAAGTCAGATAGACCTGACAAACTGTCAGCACCACAAAGTATTCTTTTGGTCATGAAGTATTCCATAAAATAAACACAGTAATCCACATAACCTGCGGTACAGGTGGGAGTAGCAGAAGAGTGGCAGCTTTCTGACATGTCGCACAGCGTAATGTTATATGTTGCAGAGGCAGTCATGGCAGGAGGTGTAGCTATCAGACTCCGTGCAGAGCTGTCTAACAAGTCCCCCTGCTGTTCAACTAGTCACAGAGGACGTGGCGGATGAGAAGTAATCTTGCTGCTGCCTTTTTATAGGGGCAGCCACCATATAGTTGAATGGGCTAATCCTCATGTATGTGCAAAATGAAAGTGTGCAGATTTGCACAGATGAAAGGCTAAGCCTACAGAGCCTCACTTGTGGGTTGTGATCATATATGTCACCATTGTTCTCCGCTCACATAATCTCTCTGGGGGACAGCGCAAAAACACAACAGCTTAGCATCATGGAATTCACCGCCATACATTTGACCTTTTTTTTTTTTAATCCAGCAAATCTGATAAGTACACTGGATCAACAAGAGCAATCATATAATATGGGCAATATCAATAGTGTCACTACTGGGCTATTTGAGAGTTTGACTGCAGGATCATTTTGTTTATTGTCGTTACTCGCCAGACACACCGGTGTAAATACACACATTTCTTTCCACCACTTCTTTCCGTTATCAACCATGGACGAAATAACTACTACTGCTGCTTTGTATCTATCTATCCCAGATAGGGACTCCCTAAAAACTTGGTATTTCGCTCGGGGGCGGAGCCTAACAAGTGTTGTGTGCCCGCATGCAAGTTGTTTATTAACTTAATCCAAGATCAAACCAACAGGAGACCTCATTGTAGCTTCAAACAGAGATTTTTTTGTGATCATCAATTTTACGAAGAAACACTTTTTTTGCTCCTTTAAACATTACTGTTGGCACGGCTGCAACCGCGACTTTCTGATAAACTCTCTAATTGATCATCATAATGTTACACTGGAAAACATGTACAGCTAAATAGTACTAAAATATATTGACATTTAGATGGATTAAATTATGTTCAACAACCAAAATCTACTCAGATGGAGTCTGTATCTGTGTACTTATACCAGTTTCCATGTACAGAGGTGTGACACCAAATATACTAATTATATGAAAACATGATACTAATACTATACTATATTCTGTATGCATGCATACTTGACATGCATCAAATAAACTGATCTTGTATGCATCTACTTTGCTTAATTTTCAAGCTTTAGAAATAAAACTAGTCCATCATACTTGGTCACTCAATCCAACTTAAAGGTGCACACAAGTTCTCAAATAAAGTTTAGAAACAGAGCATGGGCTGAGAGGCTGAGGGTCACGGAAATCTGCAAAGCGTGCACTGCTACGTCCTGCAAAACCACGCCCACCCAGGTGAAATACCAAGTTTTTAGGGAGTCCCATCCCAGAAATGTTGGAAAACCAAACGCTGTTGTGTCTGGATTCATGACATCATCCAGAAGCGCACACAGCTTCTCCAGAGACGGCGTCTGGGTGACTGCTGCTACTACAGCAGTATGAACCCAAACTAAACAGATTTTGCTGATTTAATTGCAATAAATGGATCAAGAGGATGCCGAAATATCTACATCATGATGTTGCTTTGTAAAAAGTCTGAATTCATGCTTTGTTACGTCTGTCCGCAAGACGACAAGAAAAGAGCTTTTAAAATACTTGTTTTCTGAATGGAGTTCGGATCAATCAGGACTAGTCTCGAAGAATCTCAACACTAATAGTTCTCGGCACACGTCATGCAAATTTCTCACTCAAGTTGAAAAATGTCAACCTACACGAATGACGTAAATTTGCATCTTTGTATCTTTGCATTGACAGTGCACAAAAAGTTTGCTTTGCTTGTGTGGACACATCGTTAGTGGGAGAGGAGAGGGAATTAGTCTTGCTGGTTTTCTTCTCGCCGTGGCTTTAACAACAGAAGCTGAATCAGAGCGCATTATTATTTTACCAGGCAAAGTCACTAAAAACACATACTTATTCAAACAATAACAGACTGATAATAGAATGCACACTTAAAAACACAGAGACAGACGGAGACACAAATACAGGAAAAGAGAGAAGGAAAAAAAAGCTAGCTGTCGAAGCTGCAGGTGTCTCACACACACACGCACACACACACACACACGCACACACACACACACACACACAGTCGAATTGTCAGGATGAATATGCGTCAGTGTTAAGACTGTATGTGGATGTGGGTGTGTGTTTGCTTGGGCATGAGATCTGGCCTCATCAAATTGCAATGGGGAACCTCAACAGCTGTTCCTGTGTGTGTGTGCGCACGTGTGTGTGTGTGCGTGTGCGTGTGTGTG
>JAOVVB010027588.1:0-15769 GCA_028570985.1 Heterobranchus longifilis
CACACACGCACATGCACACACACACACACACACACACACACACACACACACACACACACACACACACACACACACACTACAGTTTTTACCTACATCTAGCCTTTATGTTTCTGAAATATCAGAGGTGTTCCTGTAGGTTTAATTTACTTGTGCAAGTTCCTCAAATAATATAACAGACAGGCTGTGGGCGATTATATCATGTTTTGATTTCTGTATCCAAACAATTCAAATCAACCATTTGCAGTGCCTGCGCCCTGGGATGCTACATTTTGCTTGTAGGTATTTAATAATTTATTTTTGTAATGTTCTTTGAAAATGCCAATAGACAAGAACCACATCAGAAAGAGGAACATTACATTACTGGACATGCTTGTACTTCGGAAAGCACCAGCTGCCCAGACGTCACTTGGTACCAATGACTGGTCTGAATGGTGTGTAGAGGTATTATTTGAAACTTCCTGCAACACAGACGCAGCTCTGACTCATCTGTGAATCACAGCCTAAACACAAATAGTTAAGATAGTTATGAGAGGAGGGTAAATTATTGTTGCTGGATGTAGCCTTTCCTCAGTGACTAATTCTAGCTTTCAGCATTTCAATTGCTTAAACATTTTATTATAAGTAATATAGTTATACTTTTATACTAAAATGAAGACTCCATGGGTTTTAATTCATCGTATTGAAGATTTCAAGGTCGTAGTCAAATTCAAGTGTACTTGTCATTCCAAACCTAAAAAATTAAATGGAAATGTTGCTTCTTCAGGATGAGGGTGTCTAAACCCACCCAAACAGCTTAAGTACATTTAAAAATCTTGAGTGCCATGAAAGATCAGGGTAATAAATACAGAAGTATGAAGGCATTTAAAGTTATTTTATTGTGTTTATACTGTAGTCAGTTTTGTGTCTCTCTAAAGGACAGCACAGACACTCCAAGGTTACGTTTTGTGTGAGGGGTCCTGGATGTGCTGTTGTGACATACAACAATGCTGTAGCTATATCATCTGACATTACTTTAAAAGGTCATCCTGTACCAATTCCTAGCATGTCACTTACACATTTCTCAGACGAAACGACGGGGGTGGATTTTGTAACACAGCCTTTCTTTATTACAGATAGCTCTTAGATGCAAAACTGAAGCAAAGATGTTTCTGATGGGAGGAGTTAACATCTCATTTCTCTGCCAGCAACTACGCCTGTCACACTGCAATTAGGGCTGGGTGATATGGAGAAAATCAAGTATCCCGCTATTTTTTTTACCAAATACCTCGATATCGATATTGTCGGGTTGACTATTGGTGCTTTCGCAAAAATATTTACACAATGACATTTTTGATAAATAATCACCAGTACTGTGGATATATTGACTAAGTGGGTAAAGGGAAATAACAGAACAGCTTGAACAGTCTGGTGAGTTCAGAAAATGACATCACTTTACTGTAATCAGCCTTTAAAACCAAGAAAAGACAACACCTATGCCATATTACGATACAAAAATCTACTCTCATATCACGATATCGATACAATATCAATATTGCCTAGCCCTAACTGCAATGATAGATCTTTCAGTTAAACATTAGTAAATCACTAAGTAAATTATTAGTTTATGTTCTGTTCACATTTTTATAGTTTGGTGGATGTGCACCACTCATACAGGCTGCTATGAGAGACCATGGCTGCAGCTTGTATACAGCTTGTATGAACAATAATGATGACGCATATTAAGAAGATAGTAACAAAAACAATACAATATTAATCCATTGTACTCGGCCCTGAATTCTTCTGCTCGATTGTCACTGCATTTTCTGCCCGTACGTTATATTATATTTAATTAATGTGGTAATGATTTCTTTCCCTCCATTGTTGGCAGCCCACTTTCTCTTCTCCACTTTCCCAGGCTCTGAGAGTGGCTTTAAGGGGTTACCTTGTGAGAGGTTTGGGGTTATGCCCATGTCGGTCGCTCTGTTTTCTTCAACCTTCTGTTTTGGAGAGGCCCTTTTCTGTGGCGGCACTGTGACAGGGTTCTTGGCAATATCCTGAAAGTCAAATCTGTTCATTTAGGTTCAAGTGGTGACCATGGAGCAGACAGCAGCCCATTGGCATGCTGTGGCAAAACGAGTATCCAGGGCACCTAATGTCCTGAACTAAACATTTGTCCTTTTTCATAACACTAGCATGCTGATTTACATGATCTATGTGTGATGGTGAGTCTTGTATTTCTAAAATATGGTACATGCTGTGGCTTCTTGTGCAATTTGTAAACCGCTGACAAATTAGCTTATTGTTCTTCCAGAGGTCAGAAGTCAGGGTCAGATAGGGTTATCGTGTCCTGCTTATACGGGCACTTTAGCGGAGCAGCTGCTTGCTGGTGTGGGGCAAGTTCAGTGAATAAAGTCTGCACAAGAAGAGTAGAACAGCTACTTCAAAATCAGAAATAGAGCCTCCAATGTTGGTGCAGGTTACCTCACTGGTGGGTTCGTTTCTCAGATGTAGGATGGAGATGTTTTATAAATGAGTAGTGTTTTGTGTGAAAACAGTGTAAACCCACATCTGTATATTCTACCAGGAACAAGGACAGCCCTGTATAAAACTGAAAGCCTAGTGCTGTAAAGGCAGAACAACAGGATCAAGTGTACAGAAGTGGAGTTCCCCCACCCCTGGGTTTTTTTTAATGGGGAAAAACCAGTATTGGCTCACATAAAATAATCATACCCGGTTGCATCATTTCTTTATTTAATAGTGAGTTTGGAAAATTAAATCCATTGCCTTTTTTAATGTTGCTAGTTGTCTTTAGCCTGTTGTTGCAATTTGTTGTTGAATTAATCTAGTAGCATTAGAGCTGAAGCACTACATTTCCCTGTGCAGTCCTTATAATAAATTATGTGTCAATACATGTTCTGATACCTGCTTCTTTTTTTTTTTTTTTTTTTTACAAGGCTGGATTGTTGCATGTTACATGCAGCCCATGGCCTTGTAAGATGGGGTCAAAGATAAGTTATCTTGAATCTGCAGAGCATTTCAGGGCACACAGGAGTAAAGATACAATGAACAGAATCGGCACATGGATAGAACCTTGAGATGCTCCGGGAGAAATCTGCTGATGAGGATATAGTACTATTGACTGCAGCAGTCTGGCTATTGAACTGTACTGTACTTTTGTGATGGCAAAAGTGTTGCCAAGGTTAAGTACTGCAAGAACGACCAGAGTATTCCATTCAAGCAACGTTCTTGACAAACTCTTTATGATTTTGACAGACATTTTTACTATTCGTCAAAAGTGAAGACATTATGTACTGAAAAACCAAGGCACACAGAGTGAAAAAAAACGGTCAATAGGAAAATTTGGAATTCTGATGTTGCCATGCAATGCTGAAAATAATAACCATGGACACACAAAGATAAAAGCATAATTCAGCAATTATTGGTATGTACATTTTTTTCTTTTCTTTTTATAAATAGAAAATATACAGTGATCAAACTAGAGTCACGAGTCCTAGGCATTCAGGAAACATACAAAAAAAAAAACGAACACAAAACATGTAGCATCAGGAGGATGACACATGAACACAGACAACAGTGTGGAGCATCAGGATGTGGGAGACACACAATAAGCCATATCTGCCTTACTCGTTTACAGTCGTAGCCTTCCCCTGCCTGGTGGGCCGAGTAGAGTTTCTTATGGACCGACAACACAGCTGTACGCCATTCGTCCGGTCTGAAAGACGGCTAATGGGACAAAGGGCATGAGTGAGGAGAGGGAAACGAGGGAGAGATGCTCGCTGAATCGCCCAGCCCTCCCCTGAGCAGGACGGGGAGCACCACTCTTCCTCTGTGCTCATAGCTGCTTTCTCCCGGCCCTCAGCCATTTTGGAGAGAGGAAAAAGTGGCTGCTTTCGCTCTCCCTCTCTCACTACGTGGCATAGCTTTGGAAAGGCTTCAGCTGCTGTGTTGTAGCAGCAGAGAAGACACGTTTTGCAGCTCGCACTTGGGAGATAATATGTTTGCAGAGAAAAAAATTCAGACGCGAAACAACCTTCTTCCATCTCGACTTTTTTTTTTTTATGAATTTTTGTTTCCCTTGCATTCAGCTGCTAAGCCTCTCTCTTCTTTGCTGTGCACTTTCACTCATGCTGTGTCCTTTTCTTTAATAACTTGCGCTCTAGTTTGGCTGGCCGGTCCTTTGCCCTTGTCTCTTTTTTAAGTTATATCTTTTCTCATCTCTCAATTTGATTTTATGCAACAGAGTTTAAGACAAAGGGATATGTCCAAATTTTGGCAGCGCTAAGAAGAGACAGAGCTGCAGCCAAGGATCCTGCTGGGATCCAAAAAAGCCAAGCAGAATGAAGCACCAAAAAAAAAAAAAAAAAAAAAAAGAAAACACCACCCTTTCCTTTGCTCTGTCACAAATTCCACTTTCTCTGTAGCCAGCCCTGCGCTGCCACTCCTCCTTATCCACATCTTACCGCATTCAACCTTTTGCCATTTCTCTCTTGCCGTACCTTTTTTTAAAGGCGATTTGAGGTTTTTGTACCCCGGAAAATGGGCACTGGACAACGGGTTAGGAGGGCGTAACAGACAGAACGAGGGGATGTTATCTTCTTACTTTTGCTTGTTATTTAGCTTCTTTTTTTTTTTTTTCACTGTTACTGTTATTGAATCGTTGTTGTAGTGCTTATAGTTTTTAGTCTTTTATGTGTTTTAAAGGTATGCTTGGATTACCACGTGTTTGTAAGTGTGTGGTTTTAGGAATGTGTGTGCATGGGTATCTCGTCTGTCAACGTTAGACTTTCTGTTCTGTTCACAGTCAGTTTCTGATGATTTGTATATTTGTTTTTCTAGGTTTCTTGATTTATGCTGAAGCATTGGCCTACACTACTCCTCAAGCCTGACTCCATCTGATCCCATCGTGTGCCCTACTGGTATGTTTGCGATTTATAATACTTACATAGTTTTCTATCTGTTGGCTTGGTTCAATGTTGTTTCTAATCCGCACCATATGATTTGTTTACAATATGTTGTTTTTTTTTTATTTTTTATGCGGCAGGTAGTTTGATCACGGGAAACAGTGTTATTAGTACACATTATGGAAATGTATACTTTATCAAATAATTGACTGTATTCATAAACTACCAAAATTATAACTGGCATCATATTTTGTATTCTGTACAGGTGCGATTTAATATGATTTCACAGTCTCATTTAGTCTTTTAGAATATTTTCCTTGAGATTTTGGATTTGTTGTCGGTTGGCATTGTAGTGTAATGTATTTGGTCCTTTTGATAATACAAATGGTCTTGTCATGGCCTTGGGGCATTTTATTCATATTATGGTATTTCATTTAAAACCTCCTGAAATGGCTTCTTTTTTTTTTTTTTTTTTTTTAGCGCACACATTTATGTTCTGAATTCAAATCAAATAGCTGGCATTTTGCATTTTTTATGTGCTCACGTATATTATTCTGTCTGACATTTCAAAAGTAAACGTTGACCTCAGAAGAATGTGATCAGTAGGTTACACAAACACCACGTCCATCTCACAGTCATGTGCTCTGGCCTTTTCAGTGTACCATGGTTTAATTTCAAAGCTCTCCTCTAAGATACACAAACAGGAAATATGTTTTTCAACCACATTGAAAAGTTCTGATTAAATATAAAACATTAAAAATAGATGAAAGGAACATTTTTTTTTTTTTACTCTCAGGCAAGGACTTATGCCTGAAGTATAGTTAAAGTTCAACATAAAATGGAAGATATCAACATTTTAACTCTGGGTTTTGATTAATACTGTGTTGTTGTTCATAGTGGCTCATTTGCTTGAGCGCCCACTGGGGTGTGTTGTGGGGTGGTATGTTGAATGCATGGAGTTTACAGGATCAAATAGTAGAACGACTTTGCTGTTTCCATGTTTTGTGGGTTTCGTCCTCCTTATTTGCTCTTGAAGAGGTAATGCCAGCTGCCACAAACCCGTAGATCCGAACTTGTGGTGACTGGCTGCACAAGCTCGTATCTATAGGTATGTGTCTTCCTGGCAAATACAGCACCTGCCCTCTGTCTGTAAGAAAAACAACTAGCTCAGTTTAATTATCTTCAAAGCAGATTTTCACTGGATAGTCATAAAGATGGGAATTGTCAGACTTCATTACAGTCTTGGCTATACAGTAAGCCATTTATAACACCACACTCTCCTTGCCTGTGTTCCCACGTTTGAACAACACTGACCCTGTCACGACAGGATATTCTCGACCAAACACGTGTGCCATCTTTACACACTGACCCCACCCAAAGTAGGAGGGCTGGACTATATGAGGAAATGACATGCCATTATAAAAAAAATCCCTGAATTAGGCTATTGGGTCAGTGCTGCAAATCAATGAACAGGACTGTTTCACAGCAATATTACAGGATGTTTGCATGAAATTGATTTGCCAGATTTGTTATTGATGAATTAGCAAGAAACAGACATTCCCATCTGGTTATTTTAGCCAAACACTGTTTCTTAAAATGCCTTTAAAAATGTCAGATGTCGTAATAACGATCTATATCATGATACAGTTTGCTATCACAATATACAGTAAAATGACACTGAGCATCCTGCAGTTTCCTCCAGTGTTCCGCAGGTTGAGGTAGTAGGTTGTATAGTTCAGAGTGACACCACAGGAGATAACTGTACAGCCTCCTAGCTTTCCCTGAGGAAACACCACACACTCTGGACACTGATGGATTATTTTTTACCAAACACTAACTTTTCTGCGATGTTAGATGAGGCATTGAGTTCTTCAGCTGGTTGTACATACATTGTCTTTACATCAGGTGGTTTCATATCCGGCCCTTAAATATTTATTTTGAATTTTCACAATTTCTTTTGTTTCACATAATGTTTCATATTTTTTTATAGGGCGTAGGAAGAAATTAAAATATGTGTTGCACAAACTAGCATGAACATGGCAAAAAAATTGCCTCTCATATGACATTATTTGTGGCAGGAAAACAAAATTAGAACAATCACAGAGCAGGGGACAGTGAGGGGGGGGGGGCGTGTGCAAGTTGGGGAAAAAGCACGAACATGCTGCTGCAGCGAGGTCTGTGGGCCGCTCTAATGAAAGAGATGCCACTGAACGGAAACACCATACAGCCGCAGGGGGAAGAACACGGTTTTGGCAGCCAATTATGTACAAAGTTCAGTTTCACTTAACCAAAACGCTATATTTCCTCTGCACAGCTATGTGGTAAAAACACTGCTGTGATCAAAACAGTAACAGTAACAACTTTCACCGCTTCAAACCAAGAAAACCACCGACCCCTGAAATCAACTAGGTCCCTGACAGCAATGTAAAATGCACTGATTTATTTGAGGCATAAGCCGACTGAAATGAATTTCTCGAGCTTTGTCGCAAAGCGTGTGACTTTCAGCTGCTCTTCACAGACTTATTTTATCTTTAGTTTTGGTCTCTGTTGGAGACTACATTTTATAAACTCCCAGTTTAAGATGTTTGAATTTCAGTTATGGTCTCCTATCAATAGATGCTCCCGCCAAATGTGACATACAAGTGAAATCAATGTTATACTGCTTTAAAAAAAAAAAAGAAAAAGATTGCAGTATTTGTACAGGTTAGTAATATGGATCATTATGAGAAATTTGCAGGAAATTATACCATAGTTGAAGGATTTCCTCCTGATTTCCTTGAGTTGTGAAAATCAATTATTCCTGCTACATCATTATTTGAACTGCCATAAAAGTATGTTCGTTATGCAGTGTTTAGTCTGAACTAGTCTAATAAATAAAGCGCAGCAGTGGATGCAGTCCTGTTAGGGAGAGGCGGTATCCCCGTAGTGCGGTGTGCTGCTGTGTGCAGATGTGTAGAGCGTGGAGTGGTGTGATGATGAAAGACTGTTTCCACTTAAACTCTTCGCTCTCTGTCCCAAGGCCACCGGGTTCGATGGAGGTGGAGTAAGGAGCTCTGTGGGCCAGAATGAAGCAGGGGCCCTTAGTACGGGGCAGCTTCTGCAGTACGAGAGAGCGAGCAGTCAGTTAGTGTACAGTAGATACAGCATGACTCTACCGTGTTTGGTTTTTTTTCTCAGCGCATAATTACCCAGCTTTTTTTTTTTTTCTCCCTGGAACGAGCAAAGTGTCTTTCATTTGCATCCCTGTCTGTGTGAAATGTTGTTGTTGTGGCCATGGGGTAGTGTGTTACAGTATACAGCAGGAGGCATACAGGAGCTCTCCCTAGTGACCCCCCCCAGCACACACACCACGCCCTCCTTGTGGAATCTAAGTGTAGGTTTTTGTCTTCATTGAAAATGTCTATAAATAGTCCCGTTTAGCTGTTCTAATGTTAGTTGTGTGTGGCCGACTCGAAGTGTCAGCGTCGCTTGAGAGGAAGTGAAAGTAAAGAAAGGCACTTTGTAAAACTGAGATTATATGAACGGAGCGTTCGCTGCAATGAAGTGCATGTGATGTGTTGAGATGACACAGCATGTGATGTCTGTGACCCAGAGAAATGCATTTGCTTTAAAAAAAAACAAAAAAAAACAACTGCTGGTATAGAGTGAAAAAAGGGACGATTTCTGATGATACTCGAGTCAGAAAGAAAGAGAAAAATGTAGATGAAGTGAGAGCTTGTGTTTATGATTTTCTGATTGACCTTGAAATGAAAGAGAATACACACTCAAAGAAACCAGTAGAGGGAAAGAGGGTGATAGTGTGGGACCACACAGGCCATTTTTCTGCTGTCACTGATCTCAGCCCATTATGCGTTGTCCGTCAGAGGAACCCTGTTCTGGTCTTCTTCTCCCCATTTGTCTCGCTTTCCTACCATCTTGTCTCTCGTCCTTTTCTGCTGCTTTACAGCAGCTAATACTGATAAAGTATAAGACTACCACACCGCCAGGCTTCCAGTTACGTTTCCCTACCGCTCCCTGAACTGCGTTTTCTCTCCGTTACTCCCTCCTTTTCTCTTTCGATCTTGTTGTTCCCACCCTTTTTCTCCATGAAACGCACGCTGTAATACCCAGTCACTCTCACAGACACAGAGGGAGAGAGAGACAGGAACAGAATACCGGACTTGCCGACTGGAGAAGGATTTTTTTTTTCTTTTCTTTAATGAAAAGGAGCTTGAAAAGAGACATTGTAAGATAAAAATGTGATTGCCTATCTTTGCCTTCTTTCTCTCCTCTGCTACTGTATGCTCTTGTTCTCTTTACCACTTTCTCTCTCCCTCCCTCACTACCTCTCCTTATCTCTCCTTCTCTGCATATAGCAGGCCTTTAGAGTCTAAGTGATTTCAGCTGTGGGAGGAAATGAATGGATGATATTTATTTCTCTTTCCCCGCTCTGCTACTGCTGTTTCGATGCTGTATGTAACAGACAGAGGGGCAAGCAGAGGCTCTACAGTTTCTCTGCCCTGGGGACTTGAGGCTGCAATCCATGAAGCATGCAAGGCAGAGGAGGGAAAGAAAATACAGAGGCACAGACACAGACAGAGAGGTGTGATATAGCGAGACTAAAGCGCAGAGACAGATGGAGCCAGGAGACAGACAGACAGACAGACAGACAGACAGACAGACAGACAGACAGACAGACAGAAAAAGATGGGTAGTAGTGTCACATGGAGAAAGAGGGGTGAGTAGCAGCGGGCAGAGGCACTACAGCAACAGGCGTTACACATTTTTTCCTATTATTCACTATACTGTGGCTGTTTTGGAGCTCTGTGTCTGTGCCTATTTTAATAGCTTTTAAACATAACAGAAAAATTCAGATGATAACAAGAACTTCCGTTTGTTTTTTGTTTTGTTTAAGCTGTGATATATATGGAAAACTTTAGAGAAGGCTGAGATTGTGGGCACATGTCTACTTTATTGGCTTGTATGTGGCATGCATGTATGTCGTGAGTGCGGTGCATTGGCTTTCTTTTTTTAATTAAGCTATCTATCTGAACTTAGTAATACTGCTTTTGTTCTACTCTTTCCTTCCTGTCTTTCTTTGTCATTCTGTTCCTCATTTGTCATTTTTTTCCTGCTCTCCTGTACTCGTAAGCATGTAGCGGTACAGGCCCATTGATCCGCTCTTTTCTTCCTTGTGCATGCCATTTTTCTACCGGTGCTCACTACAATGCATCTTCTTGCATTCTTATTTTGGAAAGACATTTAAAGAATAGATTTTGCTTTTATTCTCTATGTTTGCTGCTTAATGACTTTAAATAGTGGCTCCTTTTTCCTCCATATTTTCTAAATGTACTGTAGTGTCAGTCATGCGTATTACTTTTCCATTTAAACCCATCTTTGCTATATTTCTTGTTCACCTACTTTAACCCTTTAACCTCACTCCTGCCCTCCCTTTCATCTCTCTCTCTGTGTATCGCTCTCTCTCTGGCTGCACATGGTACAGTCTTGCATGTCTGAGCAGCAGACGGCTAGACAGCAGCAATCTGCTACAGCAGCCTCATGTGCTATAGTCCGAATGATCCATTCAACAAAGCCCGAGCTAGCAGCGCTAAAATCCCTTCATCTACTTCTCTCTCCAGCTTTCTTTTTTCCTCACAGATCTCTGTCTTTCCATTTTGTGTCTGGCCACATCCTCTTCTCTTCCTCTGCTAGGCTGACCAGGCGCAGACATACAGCGAGGACTGCGGCAGCCTCCGCCACCACGGTCAGCTGGGTGAGTTTTCTTCTTTCCTTCTCTCCTTCCTCGCATCTCATCTCATCTCATCTCATCACCTTCCCAACCTCCCATTCCTCCTCCTCTTCATCTCGCGGGCAGTCAGATCTCCTTCTGTCTACCTGACGAATGAGCTTTCCCCTCCATACAGTCAGAGCCGCATGATTGACAGGTGCGGTCTCAGAGGACTGACAAGCCTGCCGTGTCTGGAGATGGGATATCTCATAGGGAGAATGTAAGTTGTAAGGAGCTTTTGGCTTTTATTTTTAGTGATGGAGGGAGATTTTTATCTGGCAGTCTATTTTCTGTCTTTGCTGCGGCCCTTGTCGTCTGACTGGTACGGCTGTGCGTGTGCACGGTGCAGCGTTTTGGCATTTTAAGTGAAGAATCAAAGATGTTGTACTATCGATTATCATATACCACGATTCAGCCGAGCCAGGCTGTGGCAGCGACAGGGAGGCCAAAATATGCTGAGGCAGAGCCATTCTTATGAACATCATGTGATAATAAAATGTTGTCTGTCTGTCTGGGTGTGCATGGCTGTTCAGTGGTGACTACAGTACAAGTGTGTACAGTACATGTGTGTGCTCACTTGCAATAAGATGATATGTGGTCAGTTTTCTATTAGTCTTCATGTATGATGTGCTTGTGATTTACGGCATGTATCGGTATTTGACTCGTGCACAGAATACCATGATACTTTTTGCCTTAAACAGTATAAAAGTGTTACGGATTGACTAATGCATGTGCGGTGGGTTGCGTGCGAACCCCGACTTATCGAGACCAGACTGGACTTAGTGGCCAAACTGAGACTTAGGGTACAGCACAGCACAAAGCCAAGCGAGAGAGGAAGCTGCCATTGTCTGCTCCAGTCTCACAGCCACAGCGCTCGTGCAGCAGATGATCTACTGTATGTCGCATAGGAAAGGCCACACAAAAAGCAATCTGTACCTCTCTCATTCCCTGAGACCCTAACTTGTGACGTTTTGCTGTGATGTGCACGGGTTGGGTTCTTGGGAGCTGCGAGGGGCACTCACACATCTCTGTAACCTAAAACAAAAAAAAAAAAAAAGGGAAAAGACCCAACATGGCGGAAAGACACAAAGCGCAGTGAAGAAGGGACGGCTTCGCTTTTTTAGCTAGGCACGGCGACAGGGAATGTTCATATGATCCACCCACACAGCGAAAATAGAGATAGAGGGGAACGAAAAAGGAAGAACATTGGGTTTCTTTCAGGATATGGAGGGGTTTAGACCCAGAGGCAGGCACAGCGTGTGGGGCGGTGGGTGGGGGAGAGGGGGAGATGGATAGAGGAATGTGGCTATGAAGGACATGTGACTGGGATGTCCAGACAAGGTGGGGTGATATGTCGAAAACGCTGTCACATTTACCTCGTTTTTTTTTTGGGCAGGTACAATGAATGAATGAGCAATTTGTGACTAAGGTTACACCCACAGTGACTAATGTTACACGTGCTAACATAGACGAACAGCACAAGGACCTCACTCAGTCTGTAAAAAAAGAGTTGTAGGCACAGTGTACTGTGTAAACTGTACAGACACACAGTCATACACTGACAGTATATCAGTACACATGTATTCATTCGTATGCAGCAGACAAATGTTGTAACAATTGGGCTGCAAAGTGCAAAACACCCTTCGAATATAATGGGATTCAGTGCTTTACTTATATAACACACAAAAGACACAAATTCATCATGACTATTTCCTACAGGCTCTTCATGCCTTATCTTGAGAGCAACACAAAGTACTGCTGAGAGCGTGACACTGAAAGCTCGGTACACTTGTGTTTGACCTCATGAGAATGATCATCTTTCTTTTTCTATACCGGGTGCACCTATCTGTGTATGCGTCTATTGTTACTTATGAATAGAAGATACTTAATAGGGAAGCTCAATGCATGGTCGAGTGAGAATTGTAGGATACTTGTGGTGCAGCAGGGTGCCACCCCCATGGGTGCCAAGTCATTAAACTATGGATGAAAGCAGGATTGTAGCACGATGCAAAACGACAGTAAAAAAAGCGGTTATGGTGTGTACTGTGTTTACATGGATGTTATTTAAGGGTAGAATGAGTGAGTGTGTGAGTATTCGGTCCAGGTTTTTTGATGCAGTACTGTACAGTACGCGGGGGCCACTTCAGGTCTTGAGCTGCTGACGGCGTCGTGTTAAATCGTGCTAAAGACTGTCGCCTCAGTGCTCACAGTTCTCCTAAAACTAACGTTCAGTGTGTTGAAATGTGTCTGGAGGCAAATGCCTGTTTCTATAATTGGTCGGTGATCTGTGATCACAGTAACAGCTTCATTTCCAGCTCTCCCCTCCCTTTATCCACACCTACAGCATGTAACCCTTTACACGTCTCCTTCCTCTTCTTCTTCTTCTTCTTCTTCTTCAGCCACTCTGAAATCGCTCTCTGTCTTTCAGGGAGCTTCAGCAGCATTTGAACAGCAAATACTGTTTGATGTTTTGTCCCCATTCTTTCATTAGTTTGGATGGGATGTGATGCAGTGTGATCATGTGGTTGTAGGACAGGTAGCTTTGAGCTCTGATTCTATTTTCAGCTTTGATTTGAGGCATTTTTAGATGAACGGTGGAAGAAACAGCTTCCATTTTTGGTCAAATCCATGCTTAAGGAATTCAGAGATTCATTAAAAAGGCATTTTTACTATGTGGTCAAACACTCCTATTGAGCATTGACTTCTGTAAATCTGCAACTCATTCCCATTGTCACGCACTTCATATCTTTTTGCTCCCCAGCCTGGTTTCAGTTTACTATGAGAATGCAGCCGTAAGAATGACTCCAGCAGCATGTAATGCAGGCTAGCCTTTTTTTTTTAATAAGAGTACAAGCATATGATATCAAATCATCTCTAAACAGAGATGCAACAGAGTTTAACAGACAAAAAACTACTCTGTGCAGTAGAATCCGACTGATTTCTGTAGGATGTCTGATCTGCGTTCATGGTCAGAGATACTTGACTGCTGACGTCTCAACACCGTGTGGTCATATGCATATTGAGGTGTTTTATTGTAATGCCATCTTTCAATCTCTTTGAGATTTGCATCTTAAAGAGAATCGGTGAGATAATGCATTAATTGTCAGCATGAGTAACTTCTCATCTCCCATGTGTCTCTATATACACACATGTTGTACATTCAGGTATGTGGTGGTAAAGTGTAACTAGTAATGTGATGTCAGTTCAGTGGGGTTTCCTACTTGGAGCAGCAGGTCTGCATCAGTAGGTCATGGTGTCAATGTTTGCCTTGTTTAGCAAAAAAATAAATCACGCGGATAAAGAGTAAATCCAGACAGACAGCGAGGAAGAGGAAAATAACGAGAAACATACTGAATATTTGTAGATATGATTTCTGTTTGGTTTTGAAATGTCATCCTCTGCTCTGACAAAAAAAAACAACTTCCATGTGTGCAGTTCAAGCATTCACACTGTACTTCCAACAGTGTGTGTGTGTGTGTGTGTGTGTGTGTGTGTGTGTGTGTGTGTGCGTGCACACACCACATTATTAAGACCTCCCACCACAGCCTTGCCCCCCGGCCTCTGCTTGATTTTCTTCCAACTTGTAAAATGGCCGACCATTTAGAGGACTGTAGATCCTTCAGTGTCTCTCACTGACAACTTGCTTGGTTTGAATCTTTTTCTTTTCTTTTTTTTTTTAACAGTATTAATTAAAGTGTACAGGGTGGTGTAGTGCTCACAGCTGTACCTGCAGTGGTGGAAACTGATTGACAAGGAAGCAAAGCCATTATTAATACAAGAAGCTTTTGACTGACAGTAAGCAAGCAGATGTTACACTTCCATTTTCAGAGATGAAGGAAAAACATTACACAGTTCAGTATATGTTATGTAGATACACTTACCATATTGAGCAGTGTATGAGTACAGTTTTTTTTATTGCTGTCAGTCAGCTGTGGACTCACCAAGTAATGAGGTAATGTGAGGATGAGGTCGCTACAACATAGTTTTACCAGGCCTGTATCCATTATCATTTAATTAAAAGCAGCTTTAGTGACGTTTCATGATAACTTTTGTAAATCTCTTTCAAAATTTGAATGCGCTAAACCACAAAGCAACCATCAGCATACACCGGGAGCAAACCTCAACATTTAAGCATGCAGCTTTTTTATTTTTCATGTCTAAATGCATGAATAAACACATCTGTTATGTGAGTGTACAGCATATGTCAGTGAGTCTGGTTTTGTCAGCGCTGTGTCCTCATTCATCTGTCGTTTCCAGCTCTTCCCCTGCGCTGTGATCTCACTCACGCTCTCACAGAGTCCTGAGATGCCCTCTGATCGCTGGATGAGACTCCCGTTTGAATCCAGCTCAGTTTTTTTTTTTTTTTTCTGTCTGCTGCTGTTGCTCCAGCGGCAGCAGCAGGTGTGTCTACCTCCTGTACCGCCTCCCCCCCCCCCACCCTTTCCTGTTCCCTTATCACTGCAGTACGGCAGCTCTGTCTGGGAGGCAGCCATTCCATTGTTCTCGCGCCCCCCCCCCTTCTTCACCTAAAGGTGCTCTTGTGGGTGTTGGTGCCGCTCTGCCCGCCCCAGCCCATGAACGGGACTGGTTCCAAATCACTGTGATACTTGGCACCTAGGTGCCCTGAGCACGTTACGCTTACGGCTTTCCTGTCTCCCTTTTCTCCCTGGACAGAGCTTGCTTACGCTCTCTGCTGCAGACCGCCGCCATCTTGTTACTGCTTGTGCTGCCAGTCCGCCTCTGCTGCACTCAAACCAAATCGTCGAACCCAGCCTCGAGTGTTTGCCAGCGTCTCTCTCTCCTGCCGCTGTTGTTTTGTTCCGTGACAATCCTGCTTTTTCAGAGCTTTATCACAACACTTCCCAGCTAATGGACGCATTTTACCGCTGCACAAAGGCACACCTGGAACTTTTAGGTGTGCATTACACCTGAATGGTTATCAGAGCGGAGGCTGCACTCTCATCACGATGCCACAATTATACTTATTAGTACAAAAATATGTATTTAAACACAGACTGTGTGTGTGTGTATGTGTGTGTGTGTGTGTGTGTGTGTGTGTGTGTGTGTGTGTGTGTTTTAGGCTTGGGCAATATCTATTTTT
>JAOVVB010027624.1:0-15766 GCA_028570985.1 Heterobranchus longifilis
CCGCTCAGCCTCCGCCTCAGCCCCCGCCTCCGCCTCAGCCTCAGCCTCAGCCTCAGCCTCAGCCTCAGCCCCAGCCTCAGCCCCAGCCCCAGCCCCAGCACCAGCGAGAGGAGTACCAGCTCCAGCCTACAGAGCGGCAATGGCAGCTCCAGTGATGATGATGGCAGCTGGGACACTAATAGCTGGAGCTCAGGGGCCACCTGCTTGCTACGGACTCCCGTTAAGCAAGATAGCAATGATTCATCAGGTGGGAAGTCTTGCCCCACTGACCATACATCTGCTACCATCATGGCTGAGCCTGAAATCATTTACCAAAATCTTATCTTCGCACGTCCTGCTGCTAAAACTGAAAGTAAAGGAGATTGTGCTCCCGAGAGGACTTCCACAGCACTACGGAAAGACGTGGGAACCCAAAGTGTGTCCTCGTCTGGCTTGAGCATGAGTGCTGCAACAGTCTCATCCCATCAGCTGGACGAGAAGACCAAGGACAGGCGCAAGTTCTCGCAGTTTTTGAATGAGGTGACCTGCAGGGTGTTGAAATCCAACAGCGGTCCTCCTCAACAGCAGTCCACCCTTCGACATCGCTACCCATCCCCTCCGCCACCGCCGCCATCAACCCCATCTCACCTGTCTCACCCATCACTAACAACCACACTACATTCAACATCTACATCAGCAACAAACTTGTGGTACAGCCCAACCAGCTCAAATCTTCAGACCATCAAGGAGTATGATTCAAAGGACATTACCAGCTCCATCCACCAGTGGAGCAAGACTTTGCCCAGCTGTAAGATCTTGGAGCCCGGGGATGTGTTGAAGAAAGTGAAAGGGGAAAGTCACTCATACCCAGAGCACAACCTAGAGCCATGTACAAAGATCCAGGCTCAGCCCTCCACTGGGAGACTTTATCTAGAAACAGACATTGACAGAGTGAGGCAACTTGATGAACTGGTAGCTAATGGCACCCTGGGGAAAGAGAGGAACGAGAAGGCGTCGGAGAAGGTTATGGAGAGAGGGAAGGAGATGGAAAACAGGATTCCATGGGAGATAAATGGGAGCTCGGGGATTGAGAGAGGGAAGGAGAGGGAGAAGAGAAAAGAGAGCCTCTGGGAGAGAGACAGAGGAATAGAGAAAGGGAAGGAAAAGGATAAAAGGATAGAGAGGCCTTGCTGGGAGAAAGACAGAAGAATGGAAAGAGGGAGGGAGAAAGAGAAGAAAATGGTATTTACCAGTTATGAGCCCCCTCCTCCTCAATCAATGTCCAGCGGACGGAGTAACCCCTGCCCTGTCTTCAGCTGGCCAGAGGGCTTTCCCAGAATGTCCTACAGATCTGCCTCACTGCCCAGACCTGTGAATATCACTGTGAGTACCACTGCATTTAAAGAGTTGATTCACCTATTTTACAAAATAGATACTTTCTATTTTTTCTTCTGAGATGTCGGAGGGATTAGAGTTGACTGGAAATTTGTCATAGCAATAGAAAATTACATTTAAAAAGTTCGACAGCAAAATTTCTTTCCCAAAACTGTCTTGAACACAACTATCAGACCATCTTGGAAAAACCCTGTATTATCTTCATTGACAGCGTGTTTATTTCCCCCAACAATATCTGCATATGGCAACTAGAACATTTGGTTAAGGCTGGGGAAAGATCATGGTTACAGGTCTCTGAAAGGGCACAAACTTTGATCTCCTGCATGAACATTTCAGTACATTTAAACCTTTTTTTGCTATTTTTTCCCACCATTGGCCCGATGAAGGTCTAGTATCGAAACGTTGCAAATAAATTATTTATTTTAGCAAGTTAGACAGTGTGCGGGGGTTTGTTTGCAACTTTTGACCTATTCACCTCTCTCCTACGAACCTGTCTCAGGAAATAGATGTATGAAGTATTCTTCTGTATTACATTTTTATCTACCAGACTGACCTCCACCTCCACACTTCTACTTTCTGCCTCACTACATAAAAGGCATACTACTCCCTGCATTGGCACCGGATGTAAATTGGATGTAAATCACAATGTGCAGAATCATCCAATATGAATGTAATTATAGAAATTGTTGACAGGGTGATCTGCAACCCAGTTTTCCAGTTGAAAATAGTTCCTGTGAATATTTGGTCGTGTTGGACTAACCTAGAAGTTTTTTCTTCCTAATGTCTTTCTCTCAACACCTCTGTTGGCAATGAAAGGGTGTAAACTACCATCTGCCATCTCTTATGGATATGCATTAAGCTGCCAGCCGCTGCTTTTAGCCTGATAGAGAGAGATAGTTTGTGGCCAGGAACATAAAGTCTGAAATGTGCTTCTTTAACCCTGTGAGCCATCACCAGGGTTGTGTTAATCAAGAGTGCATCAATATTTAGTTGGTGGAAAGTTTAACTACCATACTGTAAATATAGATGCTTTCAAGGCCAAAAATAGTTGCCTATGCTGATGAGCTTTTACTGTGAAAAATATAGAAATTGGAAGTGATTACTAGACTTAAGTTAGTATACATCAAGGTTAGAAATTGATCTAAGAAAGTCCACAAAAGCACGCACATCCACTAGGTGCTGGACAGAAGAACATACAGTGACAAAAAAGTAGAGTCAGCACACTAGACTATGCTCACATGAGGCATAAATGACATTTCAAGCAACCAGCTGTTCTTCAGATGAAGAGCTGGTTGCTCGAAACGTCACCGTGGTGGTAATTAATAAATATATGCCTCATGGGAGCATAGTCTAGTCTGCAGACTCTACTTTTTTGTCACTAGAAGTTGATCTAAATCACCATTTGGTCATTTAAACTACATTTTTACACTTTAAACCTTCAACACACATGATCAAAATGAACACTGCAGATGCAATAATATTATCTTTCGGATAATTGCTGTGATCATTTAAAGAAATATATTTAAGAGAGGAACATACACTCTGTGTGCCGTGTTTCCTCATCTTGCAGTAAGAGTAGACGTAGATTGCTGGAAATGAGGAGCCAAATAAATAAGATTACACAAGCCTCTGATCATTTCACTCAATCTTTATTCAAGGCTTTGATAAGTGTATTGCATCACATTCCTCCTTGTTAGCGGACTATTACTCGTCGAGACTTATTAGATGTGAATCATTTATGTTTGGTGTTTTGCTTAATTGCGTCTGACACATCACCCACTTGCCATACAGAACTATATCTGCAAACATGATTATTCATTACCGTAACGGGGATGTGAATCATTTTGTGCTGTACAGTACATGCATAGTGCGTGTACAGAACATATCCTCACTCGTTATTTTTAAAAACAGTCCGGGAATGGAAGCATGGCCTGCAGTTTGAATGAATCTTTTCTCACTCGATGTGCATTTTCATAGCCAGGATTTTCTCAAAGGAATGCTACGGTAAAGGTCTATATTACTTCTCATTTAAATGCATTAGCATCTCTCTGCCCTCCAAACATCCAACCGAGAGATAGCAAAGGGAAAGTATTGGTCCCTTTGGCATTCGATATTAAAAATACATCCACCCTTATTTACTGCTTATTTACTCAGAGCCCAGAGTAAAAGAGAGAAAGATGGCTTCGGTTTCAAACAAATTTCACTATCCTGCTTGGCTGCCTGTGTGAAGGTAGCTAATACATTAATAATTTAAACACATTCCTCCATCTTTTTCTGGTGCTTTGGAGCCTCAAGCTTAGAAATGCCACTCAGTTGTGTGTCTCTCACATCCTGCTGCAATGTTGTACTGTTACTCTGCTAAATGGGAGGACCTTGACCAGTGTCCAGCAGTGAGGAAGCAGCGAGATGTCTGGGACGTGGCGTCCTGATTAGAAGTTATTCACTGGATGGCAGCTCCCTAGCAACTGTTCAGCCGATGAGTGGGTGTATGCATTGAAAGGAATATAGATGTATGGCAGTTTTTCACACAGTTAGTGACATGGATGGACATGGAGGGGGAAAAATGACAAGTGTAGTCTGTCTGGGTGCAAGCAAAATGTGTCCTCTGTATGCTGCATGGGATGATGTATAGTATACATATATGTAGTATAATAAAATGGCAAAATTTCAGTGCACACCAACTTCCTCAGCTGTTACCGGTGTTTCAAAAGCAAAAATGCCATGCAATGAAATGAGCATGAAACATTCAATAGTAATGGTTAATTACGTTTAAAGGCCAAATTCTTAATTCTATGAAAATATACTGTATATTAAAGTTGAATTGACATAAATATTATGGAGCCTTAAGGTTGCTATAATCAATATAAAATATAATGAATGCTGAATGTTGCCCCATATGTAATAAGCAACAAGTGCTAACAAGTTCGCCAATATAAAAGATGATAATTTCTCAGTGTTCTGTGTATTTGTATGTTTAGCTGGCCAAAAAGTGGTGAACAAATCTGTTATTGCAGATTGAAAATGTTAGTCTTATTTTGGTCTTCTACAGGCATCAATCATCTATCTACTGTATACACTGCAACAAAAAAAGGAGAGGGCTTAGAGGATTTATTGCATCGTTGTTTTGATAAATACGACTAGATAACAGTGTCAACAATGTTGTCTGACTGTAATAATAAACTCATGAATGTTGTCTTCTGCATTATGCAAAATGTGCACATGCACCAGCTTTTGTCTTCTGCATTACATCCAGTAAATACAGGCATTGTTTCCCGTGAATCCTTTATGCGTGGGCATGCTGTTTTTATCTGTGCAGAAAAGGCGATCCCAGGCAGTCACAATGAAACCTATCTTATAAAGAGGCAATTACAGAATGCAAGTACATTGAATGGCTATTGCTAGAAAAATGCTGGCCATAGGTAGTGTCAAAAGTGGGATTTGATATAATGAAAATATTAGGGAATATAACTGTTATACTGAATACTACTGTGGAAAACAATGTTATACTGTCCTATCTGTCTACACCCAGAATCAATAGCCCTTTTTATACAGAGAACACAGAATATTGCTGTAAAGAAGGCATGCCATTAGGCCATCTTTGCCTTTTTACACAGAACCAAACAACCCCGCCATAGTGCCGCCTCAGTGTGTGCTTTTACATAACATCCCGGCCTTTCGGAAGCAAAGGAGGTGTGACGGGCGTGACATGTAACACAACAGCGTCGGCGTCTATGTGACGTTACCTGTGCCTTGTCCCGAGCAAAGCTGCACCTTTCTCATAACGGGCCATCCTTTAATTTACCCTGTTATATGGTGGTTGATTTCGTCTTCTGTGTTGCGTTAGTTGCTAACTGCTGCTGCCTGCTTGTTAAATCTCCCGGTGTGTGTCCCACTGTGACTGATGACATGTTAATGTGTCTCGCATACATAACCCATCATCAGAACGTCACACCCCTGTCCCGTCTTGCCGTATCACCTTTTTATACATAAGTCGTTCTGGCGCTGTTACTACCTCCACTGCCAGAATGAAAAGGCGGAACAAAATGACCCCTGTTCCGTATTTGTGACTTTTACACCTGAGGTGAGGTGAAATAACACCGCAACATTCATGGCTTTAACAGGCTCTGTAAAAGGGGTAATTGTTGGGTGTGGTCAGAGGTGTTGCACATGTGACCACACCCATCAGTAATGTCAGTGTACTGATGGAGTACAATTCAGCATCACTGCAGCAATCATAAACTAGAGTTTCAGCTACTTTTGAGTTGCTCTGTAATGATGAAAAATGTGCATTGTTGTGTGTTTGTCAGCTGATCCTATTTGAGAATATATATATTCACAACCATTACTGATGTAAACTAACCATACAGCATCTGGTGGTGGTGGGATCACCTGTTTTAACATTTAAATCACAAGTTGTAGCTGTAATTTAGCAACAGCAAAAATACAAATTTTTTCACTGAATGAATGTACATCCGTATTAGCTGCGGCTGCAGATTGTCATTCAGTGATGCCTTCCAGGAATGCCGATCCA
The DNA here is from genome assembly GCA_028570985.1 of Heterobranchus longifilis. Lineage (NCBI taxonomy): Eukaryota > Metazoa > Chordata > Actinopteri > Siluriformes > Clariidae > Heterobranchus > Heterobranchus longifilis. The sequence continues at coordinate 5,906 of JAOVVB010027624.1, forward strand.
CTCCTCCTCCCCCTCCCTCTCTCTTTAGGCTCGCCCTCCCCGCACAGAGGGATGCTGGGATGGAGGGATGGACAGAGGGGATTACTGAGCGTTGTCTCATTCAGTAGCTGTATGAGTCATCCTGCTGTATCACTCGCACTGTTTGTAACACCCACACACACATCATCATGAAGCGCAGCGTACACGTGCTCACAAACGCACACTGCACACGCACATGTTGAAGCTGTGTACCTGCGACATTCATTATACCTCACTGAATCCTCCACTATAAATCCTGAGGCTGGCTGGAACTGCATGCAACTTGGTGCACACACAAACACCTGCACACACACAATAACCTGCTGCAGCATTGACAACACACACACACACACACAAACAGTATCTGACTTCCCGAGCTCTAGAAAGTGAACATAAATTGGGGAGGGTTTTATCACTATAGTTGTTACAGTAGAGATGTCAAATTATTTTGTTTCGTTTTAGACCTTGGCTGCCCATATATGCTCGGTTATGTCAGCTCTGGTCCAGGGGTTGCTTTGAGTAATTGGTTCTGCACCAAGGAATTAAGCCCAAGTGAAAATGTAAATGGTAAATGCTCTTGTGAAATCCATGTCATGCATAATTCATGTGCAACAAACAAATGTGTGCAAACAAGGAGCTGTTTTCACATTCATCTCTGTACGAGGACACATGTATGAAGACATGCTGGAGCATAGCTGAGTGGAGTGGGGTGTCACCTCCATCTTGTATGACATTTTAAATGAATAGTTTTAAGGTATACAATTGGGCATTTGTTTTCTTTTTTTTTTTTTCAAGTTAGATGAGAAGATTGATAACACTCCCATGTCTCTACGATAAATCTGAATCCAGCAGCTGGTTAGTGGTTTGGGAAAATTAGATATTGTATCAATTGGTGAGGTTTAGAGATGCCAGCAGACTGGATTTTTATTATCTTTGGACAGAGCCAGGCTAGCTGTTTCCTAGTTTCCAGTGTTTATACTACACTAAAGACGGGAGACATACTTGCTTTTAACTACGCAAACGCATGACGGCTGCCTCGTGTATCCGGTGTCCATTTGCTCCGTTGGTTGTGTATATACTCGGGGATTAACGCGATGCGACGTCTACGCAAGTGCAGAGTTAAAAAGCAACTCCGGCTTAAGCTAAGAGGCTGCTGGTGGTAGCTTCATATTTAACATAAAAACATAAGTGATATCGACCTTCTCATCTAACTTGGCAAGAAAGCCAAGAAGTGTATTTCCCAAAAATGTTGAACTATTCCCTTAAATTCGAGGTTTGTTTACCATTTACTTTTCCTCCTGGAACTTTCCATTTTCCATCATTCATCTTTTGTGTTTTTCTTACAGCATGGAAGTCTGCCTCTCACCCTCGGGCCCTTTCTTTTCATTTCTGCAGCACACAGCATTTTTCTTTCGCACTGTTAATCTGTCATTTCTTGCTCTGTCTCTCTCTCCCTATTTCACTTAATGCTCTCAAAACTGATATATATACGTGTATGTGTGTGAAATAATTGATATATTTGTTTGCCGAGACGTAGCCTCTCTGAGAGCTCGTTAAACACCAGATAAGAGGTACTTCACAGCATGCAGTGGCAGCAGCGGCGCCAGATAAATCTGCTTGATAAATAAATCTAATCATCTTAACCTCTCTTCTTCTCTTCCTACCAGGAATCTGATGGAGAGATGCAGCATGACACGAGGTTAGCCACTTTCACTTTTACCTCCTCTCCTCCCGGCAGTGACACCACCACCACCACCACCACCTCCTCCTCCTCCTCCTTCTCTCCATCACTCCAGTAACCCCTCCTCTTCCCATACACCTCCTCCTGCTCCATTCAATGCTCAACTCCCTCTCTCACTTTCTCTCTCTCTCTCTCTCTGTCTTTCTCTCTCTCTCTCTCTCTCTGCCTACCAGCCTGTCTCCAGTCAGAATTAGAGGAGGATTTTTTTCTAAATGCATGCCGCTCTGAAGGGATGCACAGGCACATGAATATTGTGATTTTTGTCTGCTGAAAATGAAGAGAAAAGCATATAAACGGTAAGGCGAGAAAGAGGAGAAGTGCATGCCTGGTTTTAGCAGCTGCTTTGAGATAAGTGTGTGTAGTTGCTTTGCCACAGTTATGAAAATAATGTTGTGCCGTTCTGTCCATGTGTTGCATAGTCTGAGTGCTTTCACAGAAGGGTTGGGTAAACTGCTGTGCATTCAACAGTGCAGTATGTTTGGAGAATATGAATACATGTTGTGCAGCGTGTTCGAGTAAACTGAAGCTTTTTGTCACTGTAATCTCTGCAGCAGAAGAAGTGAGGCAACTGAAGACTGGTTTAAAGTAAATCTGCGTTGTTGTTTTTTGGCTCAGTCGATTCAGCTGTCATTTGGATTTTATTACAGTGAGAATAATGAGGCGGCAAATGTTTTCACAGCCCTCAATTAACTCTCATATTCATTCACTGGGCAATATGATACCACAGAGAGGCAATTATGGCTGAACAAGCACATCATGCGAGAAAAAGTTGTTCTCATTAAACCAATGTCCTCACCTTGTATAGCTTAAGAGAGAAGGGTAAATCCATAGTGTTGTATTTCACTTGATGAGTTGATTATATTTCAGGGAGTGAAGTCGTCTTCCATATGTTGCCTTTAGGTGTCTTTATAATCTACATGTCAGCATAACGTGATCATAACATCTAGGAGTTAATTGCTTTCACCTCCAGCAAGTCAGGAAACATTGATTTTTGGAGATGATCTCTGCTTCCTGTTCCGTAATTAAAGCAAACAGCACCTCGGATCAGGTGCTGTCCAGAGGGAAACTTTTAGGTCTTTGAAGCAAGTTTCAAACTTCCTGTGCAACTGGAAGAACTTTAATTAATCTGGTCAAGAAAAATGAACAATGAGTGCTAACTCTTTCGGCACTACAGTATTGTTTTTTTTTACATTATGATAGCATGTAATAATTAATGTATCACTATTCAAAAATGGCACTAAAATTAAATCTTAAGCTTTTCTACAGTACTGTACATGGCATGAGAGGCAATCCTAGTTTACAAATATTGCATTTATTCAAAATGTCAAGTCAATTTAGAACATTTTAAGCATAACAGAGACCAGTTTTCTGGTGATACAACCAAAATTCCACGTAAATATTTGGTCCTTCAGCAACCAAACACTTAAACTGATCCAAAAAATTAGAATGAACAAGTCTTGAAGGCTGTCCAAACAAATCATCATCCGCTCCACCAAACCCCAGCAGCAGCAGCACACCATACACTGCTCCTCCTCAGTTTTCTGAAAAGATTCTTGTCATAGATAATAAGCCAAAGCTTATCACCAAAAGCTGTTTTTGTTCTTTACTTGTACGCTGAATAAGATTGATGGCAACTAAATTAAGATCAAAACAGTGCAAACTCACTGAATGTACAATATGAAGAGCACATAAAGGGAATATTAGCTTCATGAAAGTCAGTTTTTATGGCATTTACAATGTATTGATTGTACCCTTTTAATGAAGATATAATTGAAACTTTGTGGGAAGTCATATTTTCCATCTTGCTCATTTTTCGCTTCAAAGATTGCTGTAATCGCTATTATTCTCTTATTTTTCAATTCGTAATATTTATGAGGTGATTTGCCGAGTCTGTTCAGACAGTGTAAATGCTGAAGTTTCCACAAAAGATGATGGTGATGTCCAAAGGAGCCCATTATGGTCTTAAAAACGGACACTTTGCTGGCTGTTTGTACTTTTCTTTAATCGCTTTTCTGTCCTTGGTTTATCCAAAACTAAATTCAGCAGCTATGACTCTACGTACTCCTACAGTACATACACAAAGAAACTTCCACTACCGTTGCACTTATAGAAACTCATTGAATTCTTTGACAAATGGGACAGAAATGAACTTGTGACATTTTCATCTGCCAGTAAGCAGTTATCTTTTTGAATTATAAAGCATTGCATTGGTTTCACTTGACTTTGCTGTGACTTTTAATTAGGTCTGAAATGTTTCAGCTTACCTTCATCAGCTGTATCTACCCATGATCCACTTTGCCTCCTGCACCAGCCCCTGGTGAGACATCATTATAGCCCACTGGGCTTCACTCAGACTTTGAGGAATATGCCTGAAGAGGCTTTGTTTGTTCGTCTCTCTCGTATTTCCCTAAGCTAGGCACGTAGCATCCGAAAGCAGATGCTATACGCAGGCTCCCTTCAGGTTAGCCTGGAGCAGTTTACCACCTCCCCGCGCTCTCATTCTTCTGTCTAATTATTTCCGAGACAATGAGATCAGAGATTTTTGCGGGACTCGTGTGAGGGTGGACTACTGTTGCATCTGGAAGCGGTTGATGAGGGATCAGCCTTGGAGCGTACCCAATGGGTTGGCTTTGTCTTTGAGTGTGCACATGTATCCGTATTCTCTGATTCAGACTCCTGTGAGTCACATGCCTGAGTCTTAAGACTCTTTGACTTCCCACCTCACCACCCCCATCGCTCCCTGGACTATTGGAGATACGCCTGTCTGCCACACAGCATTTATAAGGCTCTGTCAAAGCCAACAGGACAGGGTCAGCGGAGCAACATAAGCCTCTGGAGCGCCCATACAGTAGAACTTAAGTCTATGTACTGTATGTCAGAAGAGATGTGTGGCATTTTACAGCCTGGTCTGACAAAATGGCTTATGAATAACAAGCCAATACCCAATGTATTTGCACCGGGTTTACAACTGTAAACCCACCCGCATCAATATTACACACTGTTCCTGTTTTAGTTTAGTTTCCATGTTTTCTGTGGGTGTTTTTATGGGAATGTGGATCTTTCAGATCAATTTGAGGAGTGCCTATGGTTTGCATCTTCCACATTTTATCCTAAGTGTGTCATGAATTGTGGGACTCATACTGGTCTGGTCTTGGTCTTGACTTGGTCTCAACCCCTCAAAGTCTTGGTCTCCACCATGCAGAGGGGGCAACCGTGCCACAGAGAAAGAAAAGGTTAGGCATTTATTTCGAATGGTTAAGGTTAGATCATAGGTAACGAGTTTTGGGAGAGTTTTCGCAAAAATCTTGGGTTACCGTGTAGACACAGCCCAGAGGGGAAGAAAAATATTGGCGTGTGGGATGGGAGGACGGGAGGGCGTCCTGAACGGATTTTGCCTAGGGCTTCAAAAATGCTTGGGCTGGCCCTGCTCGGTTTAGGTGGACTATACAGCACTGGCTGTTTAGGGCCACAATGTTTTTCCTAAACTTACCACCTACTTTTGTTGCCTAAACTTAAGCTGTGTTTGAATTCACAAAACTACAGCCGCAGTGATGCGTCACAGTTTAGCGTGTAAAAGTGACGTCAAGGGGTCCTGAAAGTATCCGTGTTTTCGGAGTTCTGAATGAGAACGGGGCTTCAAATATGTTACATGACAAGCGAAACACAGTAAAAATTCTCCTATGAGATCACATTGCATTTTAATATCACATATAAAATAGAGAGGATAGAGATCTTTAACACATGGGTTTTAACTTGATCTCACTGGCCCCACACAGGCTATTTTAGCTCTGATGAATTATTCTTTCTTTGTTCTTGCAGCTCATTAATGCATTAGATTCGGTCCTGATCTTTCTTGTTCAGGGTCATGGTTCAGAGACTGCTATTACATCAACAATAACTTGTTCTCCAGCCTCTGTTGTGTGTCAGGCTGCAAAAAAAATGCAGTTTCACCAGACAAGAGTCTTTTTGTCAAACAAACACACAAACACACATAACACTCCTTACGAGCTACATGGTAAATAAACTGTGCACCTATTGCACCCATTACACCTCAATAAATGCTTCATTGCACCCCGGAGGGCTGTGCATGCTGCTTTATGTTCAGCCAACATGCACACAAAGCTCACGGTCACCTCCTGCAGTGTGATGCGTGGTGGATTTCCAGATGTCCAATCTGGGCTGTGATGATAAAGAGAAAAAGCCTCGAAGGTGAAAAGCGCAGGATCCGTCATGGCCCTTTGTACCTCTTTGTGCTCTGCAGTGCTGCGCTGAGCTACTTTGAGCTGTGGAGTGGCAGGATCCTATAAAGGGGTTATGATCAGTAGTTTATTTAATCCTCAATATAATGTTTGGATATAGTGAATCGTTTTTGTAAGAGTATAAAGTGCAGATAAGAGTGTGACATGGATGTTAATTTGCTGTTTTGCAGTCACTGAAATTGTAAATGTAAGCTTTTTTTTGTGGACACCAGCAATGTGAACAAAGACCACATCTCCTTAAAGTGACTATAATCAATATTTTTATATTAACAATCGATCACATGACTGCTCGTATGAGAAAGGAATCACTTGTAGTGACAAACCCATTGAGAAATATCACCTGACTCTGCAGTTCCCCTCAGCTCTGTCGAGCGCTGAGCGTCTATTAGTTCATTGTTCTGGTTTTCTGGCCCACGACTGTTTTGGTTCAGTCTCACTGCTCTCATCGTCAGCGTTGTTTTTCAGCTGCAGCAGGCAGCAGTTTTCAGAAAAAAAGCTCTGAAAACTAAAACTACCTGCCCAGCACCAAATGACAGACAAGCTGGTGAACATAGTGCTCAGGAGTTGATGGTTGCTGGGGACCAGCCCTATAAATGGGAAAGTCTGTCTGTCCGTCCGTCGCTGAGTGAGTGATGAAGTTCAACCACTGGTCAAGTGAGTGATGACGTCACTGGCGTTGCAGCTTCTCCATTGGCTGTTGCTCTTTCAAAATGATTCAGTGTACAGACAGTTCAGTACACAACAAAAAAATATTACTGGGACAACTATTTAATATTATATTATATATATATTATATTATATATTAATAGGAATTCACATTATAGACACCACAGCTGACTATCCCTGCCACAATTTGGCCACACAATGGTAACAGTCCAGCCACATACTAGGTTTACACCTAGTCTTGTTTTTTTCTGATCGATAGCCGACCCTCGTTAACCCATTATTAACCTTTAACCGACAAGCAGGAAACTTTCCCAGTTTACCTGACATGCTCACACATGTACGTTCAGCGTCCATGGAGAGCTGCGGTCGTTTCCCAGAATGGAAACACTTGTGCGTCCCGTACCTGCTGGTCGCTGTCCCTGTAACGAATGTCCGAGCCTGTCTCCTCCACATACACACGTGATGTTGTCAGCTGTGTGTCTGCCTTCATACTCTGTGTGCAGGACGGCTGATTTAACCCACCAGTCCTCATCGTTAAAGTGACATGTCTCACGCAACTCTGATTGATCGCCGTCCACTTGTCAGTTGTGAGAGCCACAAATGGAGCAGAAAAAAAGGAGCTTCATACACCTCACTCGTGCAACATTTGCACCAGTAAGTTAACTAGCAGTTAAAAACAGATTGTATAGCCGAGTTTTTTTTTACCCTTTGTTTTATTACCTTTTAATTTTCATTCTAATAATTGCTTTTAACTGTTTAACTGATATAATCGGTCAAAATTCTTAATGTCGGTTAACGTTAAACGGTTAATTTTTAACATCCCTAGAGACCAAAAACAGAGCTAAAAGGAGTCACTTGCATTTATCAAATGGACAGAAACACGACTTTAAATGAACGTTACTCCGTGTCTGCTGAATGTGTAAATAGGCAACTGTTTGCTACCAAGTTTACCGTATTAGCTTAAAGGGTGATAATATGTCAATGTGCGTTACTGCACATTTAAATTGCCCTACATTTTATATAAAGAGACAATAAGATAAGCTACCTTTTATTGGTCCCACTGAGGCTGATGGAAATGTCATTAGTTTTACAGGTATTTGATCATAAACCAAAGTATTGGACAAATTAAATTTGTGACCTGATGATGGTGCGAGATGAAAAGTTAATTAAGGGATCATCAAAGTTATTACAATTTATCCTGAGAGGGCCATGAAGTCTGGACCAACATTATCACCCATATGCTGCTACTGTAGCATGGCTTAAAAAAAAAAGAATATACAGTATGTGCATTTACTATATGTAAAATGAAGCACAAAGAATACAAATATAAGGTGCATACCAACCACATATTAACCAGTAAATCAGCAGCAGCAGTTGCCTTACAGTTTTAAAACACTTCTCTGTCTGTACCTCAACAGTCTCTGAGGCGATTACTTCTCGTCCTCTGCCGGGCGGGGAGCGCAGGTATGTCACGACTGTGTTGTCGTGGCAACCTCAGTTACTGTAGGACTGAACTCATTCCCTTTGACTGAATTTTAACAATGGAGAAATCTTAACTCAGGCTGTGGTCTTCTTAACACACACAAACGTATAAATTGTGTGAATCATCTTTTCAGTAGAGCGGCTCTTCTTTTTCTCTCTCTCTCTCTCCGTGTCTGAGTATTGTTGCTTGTTAGAAAGGTTATGAAGGGGTGAGGAGCACAATACTGCGAGCCTGCGGCACTGTGTATCTCTGGATCCATAATATTGTCTACTTAAGTCAGGAAATACTGATAGAAAAAGAGAACACATCACAGCAATATGAAACATAAAGTCTTTATCAAATATATTACAGCAATTTCACCTTTTTTTTTAACTGCATCGTTTTTACTATGCTTTTGCTGTTGTAAAAACAACAAAAAAAAGAGTCAAAATTTAAATTGATATCACAATTGTGCCCTGGGTTAAAAAAAAGAAAAAAGAATTACATTTCAGAGGGCTGGAGTTGTTTTTTATTGCTGAGAAGTGAAGTATCTTTGGAATGATTGCTGACTTGAACTTAATTTGACCTGATGAATCTGAAGTCTATTATTCTGTCTAAGTTGTTTTTTTTTCCAGTCAAGGCCAACTCTGACTCTGAGCTTCAGAAGATATTGAAGGATTTTTTTTTCTGCACAATGTCGAGAGAAATCGTTTTAGAAAATAACGTCGGCAGTAGCTCAGTCTTTGGAACCGGAGGGTCGCCGGTTCAAGTCCCCGCACGGACCAAATACAGATCGTGGACCGGTAGCTGGAGAGGTGCCAGTCCGCCTCCTGGGCACTGCTGAGGCGCCCTTGAGCAAGGCACCGAACCTCCAACTGTTTGGGGTGCCTGGCAGCCGTCTCGCTCTGACGTCTCTCCACTGATGCATGTGTGTAGGTCCTGATGTATTTTGGGCCTGTGTGTAATGTGTAAAAAATAATAACGGAGTGATTCAATTTCCCCTTGGGGATCAATAAAGTATGTCTTTTTCTTCTTCTTTTATGTTATTGATAAAGATAAATGTGGCATTCAAGACAACCAAGTGGTTCAGCTGTACATCGTCTACATTCATCTGAATTCTTAGTTTGTTGAAATGAAGAGGAATTGTGATTTAAAGCTTTTTCTCTGGGGCATGCAGTCATTCCAGAAACCATTTCTGGTTGATTTAATTGACATAATTGTGACTTACTTATGGGCTTTGTATTCTATAAGCAACACAGGCCAACAACGAAAGATCTTGCGTCTTATGATCCAGTTGCTGTCATGAAAGCCCCACAGCCTTTATCTCTTGTTCTGTGCATCTTTTCCAGGCAGGTCTTCCTCTCTTCCTCTTACCTTGTGGGTTCCATGTTAATACCTGCTTGCTGATTGATTGATTGGTTGGTTGGTTGATTGATTGATTGATTGATTGATTGATTGATTGATTGATTGATTGATTGATTGATTGACAGGTAAGGTGGCGTTCGTCCAGCTGGCCGACCTCCTGAACATCGAGGTCATCACGCTCAAGTCGAGGCCACACCCCTTCCACCACATATGCCCCGCCCTCTACCTGTCCGCACCCAGCCGCCTCCTCTGCCGATTGGTCCAACACCGGTGAGACACGTGGACAGAAAGACAGACACGCTGACAGAAAGACAGACACGTGGACAGAAAGACAGACACGTGGACAGAAA
>JAOVVB010027632.1:3586-15766 GCA_028570985.1 Heterobranchus longifilis
CAACCTTTAGAGACAAATTACATTTGTTTCAAGGAGACTGTGGCTCTAGGCACTTCTGCTTGGCCTAGCATCTCTTCTTTCCTGGAAATGGAACAAAGAAAGAGAGATAAAGAGAGTTCCAGGAGACCATGAAATATGTATGCAAGCAGTTAACCTCAAACATGCTGTCACACACTCTCCTCAGTCAGGGCAGGTCAAAGCTTAAATACCACCCGCTCTGGCCCTTTCCTGTTTGTTTGCTAACCCCAAGTACCTGAATTAGCCTAGCACCATAAATGCCCAGAGGGAATGCAGCTCCCTTAACCGTTTTTGAGTACCTCAGTTGTCTATTCACTTTCCTTTTAAGGTTTTAGCCCAGCGTATTGACTCTAAGTGAGTATCCTCAGTCACTGTTTAAGCCACAGTCTGCTGTGCCTAACAGAGAAAATGACTCCACTATAGCCTTGATATGTGATTTATTTCTCCAAGGACATTCACACTACATAATGGACATGACACTGTTTATTTTTTTATTTTTTTTCTGCTAGACATATTATAAGAGAAAGGTTTCCATGGCCCCCAATGTAAAAGTCATGACCTATTCTCATGGACCAAAACAAATATGATTGTCAAAATATGTAGGATATTTTTCTAGGATTAAAATACACTAACAACACTGTATTTTCTAAGAGTTTCACCAAATGTGCTTCAAGTGCCAGAACCTACAGTTGGTGTATGTTCCACAAACTAAACGCAACATTTCTGTAACATCTCCATCTCCATGGATAATTTGAAGTGTCTCCATTGTCTTCTTTGTCTATACTGTTTATTACATCTTATGGTATGAGTGTTCTGAATAAACCATAGCAAAACGTTGACATTATGCTTAAAGTACAAGCAAAAGAGTCAGGAAAAAACGTGGTCCATGTCCAATGAGGTGTGTTGAAGAGTGTGTATTAACCAACGTCAAGTGAGTTACCTTGTTTGCATCACTGCACACTATCCTACGCACTTCGATGGGACTACAGTGGTGTGAAAAGACTGACTTGGGTTTTGTTGGTTTGAAGAAAACAGTGCGGATGGGAGCCAGGAATTGTAGGAAACTCTTGTTTGAGTCTCTGTGTCATGTGTTCAAAAGCATTCCATCAGCACGAGGCAGATCCCACTCACAGCCAAAGGTTGGTGTACATGCACTTCAGTTTACAACAACATAGCCAGAAGCAACAGATTCAGCAGCTTCTTCAGCATCAAAGCCAGTATGCTACCTGGAAAAAGGGTTTTTGTTTTTCTTCTTTCCCAGTCAAAACATTTTTGTTACCTTTTATTGCACTATTAATGGGCAATTCAATTGGCTTCAGTGTCATGTCTCTGTTCAAAGCAGTCTCCCTGACCAACAGGAATGCCTTCTGCTATTAGGCAGGGCAAAGATATAGGTAAAAGAGTTAGCATTGCACATATGACGACATAGTGCAAGGACCAAGAAAAAACCTGGATGCATTTGCAGTCTGTGATGCATCCAAGGCTGCTGTATGGTAAATAAATCAATTATCAGCAATAGAAGCTGCAAGCAGCAAGCAGTGAGCGGCAGTAGTATCTTAAATTGAACAAATTATGAATGAAGGCTGGGGTGGTGAGTGATGCTGTCCCACTACACCGCTTACAGTGAATTTGAAACCACTCGCTACTTAGCAGCAGTGATAAGGGGATATATCAGCAACAGCAGCAAATAAATGCACAAAAAGCACACTAATACAATGTCAGTGACTTTCTCATTTTCACCTAGCAACATTATGTTGTGTACATTATTAAATACAGACATCTGGAAATGCATAGTCAAATGTACACCATTTCACCAGAAGTGCGGTGATATGATCTGTAAGTTTCCATGAGCTACCATCACTTTAACAGAAAATTAAATTGGAAACATTTAAAGTGCTAGTTATTAGGTTACAGAGTTCCTACATCAGATTGCATCAGGTTCTGTGTGAATGCATGTCAGCCACTAACTGTCAGATGTTTGAGCTAAACTAATGACTAAACTTACTCTTCAACCTTGTGCTTATAAATAAGCAGGTGTAGTCATATGCATATTGCTGACCAATACTTACATATATTCATCTCTGAACAAACACGTATGATCATGCTCTCAGCAGTCACTCAGCAGTGGGTTGTTTTCATTACACTACATACGGCTTATTTTTGACTGTAGTGCTTTTCGCAGAGATGATGCTCGCTTGCTCACTAAACCATTGGTCTTCAACTGCTTTAGTGTGCTTGACTCCCATTTAGCATTTCATCTGCCTTCTGCTTCTGGGCATCTTAGATCAATTTGTATAGTGATAACACAGGGATTAAAAAAAAAAAAAAACAACACACTGTTGTAATGGAAATATCTCCAGAAATTACATACCCAGCCTTCTGGCTGTGGAGAAGCCTTGATGCTTCGAAAATAAATCAAACATTGTTCAAGTTATTGACTCTTCCTTTTCAATCATGTATGAATAGATGTTTTGATGAAACACCTCCGGACAGTGGCTGGGGTCCGAGTCAATAACCCGTGTACACTATATGCAGTGTTTTATCTGAATAGAGAACTACATTAACAATGAACAAAATGCTTATGTGTCATATGTTTTGTTCACTGCTAACTGCAGGAACAATGAGTGTGCTGCAGTGTGTTATATAGCTCTGCTGTTGTTTTTCTAACATTCAAGGATAAATGGACAACTAGCTTAACAAACATCCAAACAGAAGGGCGAAAATATGTCGTACCCAATGAACTTTGAATTGATTTCGCTCCATCATTGTAACACTGTAAATGTGTCAGGAGACATGGACAGGTTACAAGACAGCACAAGCTATATGGTTTTTGTTTTTAAAGCCAGGACACACATGTCTCTCTGGGGATGTGATGGTTTAAAGAAAAGAACATGATTTGCCCTCTTGCTGGAGGTATAGTCAAGGACCAAACAACTGCAAGATATTTAGTTAATCTTGGAGATTGTTATAAAAACCTTGCTATCTTTACAACACAAAATCATTTTTAGCTGGAGGCGCTAAGCTAACATCTGTCCCCCAAATGAGATCATGGTTACTTTGCATCATCTCTTGCACCTGGTTACGGGTGCCTGTTACCGTTGACATGCCTACAGCAATTCCCTGTTTGACAAAACATTAGCCATTGTAGAATGAGCTAACCACAAATATATCTGAACTGCGTATTATAGCAGGGATAATATTTGTTCTTCTGAAGCACACTGCAGCGCCTATGTTATTGTTAGCTTTCCTCTTGCCTCTTCTCGTTCACCCTTGTCCTCTTCATCTCCCTCTTCCCCTGCTCTCGCACGCTTATCGGCATGCATGATGAGCACCCACTGGGAGCAACACATCACCATTATTCATGGAAAGAGTACACCTCAGAGCCAGACTGACAGATCAAAAGATGTTGATGATAGGTGGGGGTAGTGGTGGTTGGGGTGATAAATGGCCCCATCTTTGGGAGATGGCTATACTTATACTAAGTTTGGGGACAGAGCTGTTTTCACAGTTTTTTTGAGCGGTTGTTTGTTTTGGGCCACAGTTGTCTAACCCTGCACGTTCAGTATGCTACTTGCAGATATGATAGCCCACATAGAGTATAGACAAATCATTACTCCTTACATAGATTGAGTAACAATCTCGCTTAAATTGAACACTTCACAAGCCATATCAAACGAGGCAGTTCCTAGTAAAGGGATAGTTCAGGTTTTATAAGTGGGTTGTATGAGGTACTTATCCATAATCAGTGTATTGCCTACAGTGGATGGCGGTCGGCACGCCCCCCAGTTTGGAGAAGCAGACAGGAGTACTGGCATGGAAGTGCAGCAATGTACTGCTGTGGACAGGGGCTGCAGCAAAATGTATTGTAGCCACCTAAAACCCATCACACAGCCCTTTATGACGGGGAAGCCATTATCTTTGCTCTCTTAAAAGCCACCAGACTTTCTTTGACTACAATAGTGATTTACCTCGCAGAACACACAAATGTTCAAGGCAGACCAGCAACTCCTGTGTTGTTGGAGGTAAAATTACTGTTTTTGTCAAAGGAGTCTGGTGGTTTTGAAGAGAGCATAGATAAATATTACGGCTTCAGTTCCCTGTTGGAAAGGGCTAAGGTAAAGCAGTGAAATCCACTTAAATTGATATAGATTTCTTTTTTAGGTGGTCCTTTTTTAGGTAGCTAAAATATGTTTTGCTGCATGCCCCGTCCACAGCAGTAGTAGCTTCTGTGCAGGTACTCCTGTCTGCTTCTCCAGTCTGGGGGCGTGCCGACCTCCATCTTCTGTAGGTAATACACTGATTGTGTTTAAGTACCTCATACAACTCCACTTCAATAAATATGAAATATTCCTTTAACAAAGGCTATAGATCACAGCTGTCAAACTCATTTTAGTTAATGGGCCACATACAGCACAATTTGATCTCATGTTGGGGGGACCAGTAAAACCACTCCAGCAAGATCCCGCATCCTATCTGTCACGAGTTCTTGCATTTTTCGCCGTGAACACACCAAGCACACTGGCTTCTTATGTACCTCTGTGAAGAAATAGGAACTGGTCATTTTTTTCATGGAAAACCCGACACGTGCCCACTTTCTCCTCTATAATTGCGAATCCAGCCACCCGCTTCAAATGTCACACAATGCGCTGATAACATGTTTATCATCCTGATACATATGGGTCAGTAGGGGCCAGATCTCCTGTGTTTTAGGACCCATCCTACCTCCTTATGTGGAGTCTGGACGTTCTTTATACGTCACCGTCTGGCTTCATTGCTCCAGTCACAATAACTGTTAATACTATCGGTTGTCAGCCCATTCAATACGGTGATAATAGTTGTCTGGACCTTCTAGCAGGGCCAGCATGCCCCTACTGACCCATGTGTATCAGAATGATAAGCACTGTTATCAGCGCAATCAATTGTGTGACAACAACCAAATCACCTGATCCAGCATAGGGCCTGCTGCTCTCACAGTGCGACCCCCAGTGGACAAATAGGAATAGCGTTGCTTTTTTTTAAATTGTAATTAATTACTTCTTTGCAATTTCTACACTTTGCAAAGTCATCCACTGGATTGGACCCAGGCCACATGTTTTGACACCCCTGCAGATACATATGTAGTTGAATATCAGCAGATATATAGCTGGTAGCAGAGAGCGTGCAGGGGCAGAGGGGTTGTTTGGTTGAATATCTTAGTCTAGTCTGACTCATTAATCTTTTATCTGACTGAGGTTTGTGCAAGTTAGAATGCATGGCCCCAACTATGGCTGTGAAATACCAGTATCCCAACTGTGTATTGATAAATCCATGGCACCGTCTGTGGTGCTGAAGTAGCAGATGTATTTTTAATTGCGGAGGGGAGAATGAAAGAATACAGAACCAAAAGAGTCAGTCATGGATTGGGTCACACACACACACACACACACACACACACACACACACACACACCCCAATGCCTTTACATATCCAAGTTTTTCGACCTGTTTGTGTGTGTCGGACACAATAAGGGGAGAATAAAATGAATTAGCCAGAACATATCTAGACAGGTCATAGGAATTTCTTGTCCTTTCCTTTTGCAATTTTCTACTGTAAGAAAACTGTCCCCTCTTTCCCCATAGCCAGTTGTTTTGGAGTCATTCATCAGCAAGAGTGGGACTGAGCCATCAGGGGGAGCGTTGGCAGGATCCCTGTAGAGATGAGGCAATATTGAATTGATGGAATCATTTAAAGGCAAAAAAAAAAAATAGAATAGGAGAAATAATACTGTGTTGCTTTTTTATAGTGTCGAAATGGGACAGCCTAGTGACTCATGGTGCTGCATATCATACTCTAATCTCTTATCTATCTCTTATCCCCCCCTAAAAAATAAAGAAAAAAAACTATGTTTGGGTGTTTGCCTGTATGCATCTGTCAGCGTGTATTTTTTACTATATCTTGTGTGTCTGTCACTATTCGCAAAATAATTTGAAGCCTTACGACATGCCTGCCATTTTCACTTTGTATCTCTTTTTCATAGCCATTGACCCAAACACGGAGTCGGTTGAGGATTTGATGCAGAGGTTCCAGGACAGTTTCCGTGTTCCCAACACGCCAACGGACATGTCTCACTACCAGCATGTCATGCACAGCTCATCCACGGGCCGCCGGAGGGTCCCCAGCCACACCAGAGGTAGGACAAAAACAAGACAGAATGTTACAGACCTTGCAAACAAAAAAAGATTTCTAACATTTGCACCTGCTCTTTAATGTTACTATGCATACTGGACAATGTTTGATGCATTTTTGTCCTTCTGTGCTGCACATTTTATGGATTTGGGATATTTGCCATGTTGCCACATTTTCTTTCCACCCACTTTTCAACACCATTGCAGCCATTAACCATTGTTTGTATTTGGGTATTAGGGTGTCACAGGCTGTCCACTGAAATCACTTTGTGAGTTGATTTTTATATTTAAAAAAAACCCAATCTCAAAGAATACTGTTGGAAATTGTTAATGCATTAGACTGTCCTGGTGGCAGTTAGTGTCCCTTTATTTTAATGCCTTCGTAACACAAACCTGGGCAATTTAGGAGTTCCATTTTGCTTGCAACAAAAAAAAAGAAACTGCCACTGAATTATTTGAATTGTCTGACCTCGAGATGACGGTGTTAACCACTCAGCCACCACGCTGCCCTGGATAATTGTCAAACTGCTTTGAGGACAATGTCACAATTCATTTCACAATTCATTTTCCTTCAAGTAAATGTGACTTAACATTCGGTATCCCATTTGATATCTGTGAAACGTATTAATATGTAGATTTTCTTTTCTTAACATCATGAAACTGATGTAGACGGCGGATATGGCACATGAGGAACACCGTATTAGTGACTTTAGTCACAGTCAGATTCATAATTTGTGAGTGAACATTTACATATTCATCACATACCCCTGTATCTACCATTCTATATAGGCTTGCATTCATCTGCCTAGGGCGAGTGCATTAAAATAGTTGAAGCGTCGCTTAAATTCAAAATATCTTCAAGAGAATCATTTGATTTGTTTAGAATAGAAAGATTACTCTGTGTCATGGCACATTTAAAAAGGGGGGCCTCTCTATACACTTCTGATCTTTGTTTACACATTTTATTATAATTGCTTTCAGCTTACTCCGTTGGCTTTCTGTTTCATTAAAGATCAATTGGGAGCACAGCTTTTTTTTTTTTTTCCCTCTAGTGCAATTTTGAGACGTGACACATTGGCAACACCAGCCTCTGCCACAGATATAAATTCAGCTCATTACTAGCAACATTACCAATCATTTCAATCAGACATGCCGTCTGTGTCATTGGTCATATCGCTATGACCAGTGAGACATTCGCACTGAAAATGAGACATTAGCCATGATGAGTTCACCTACCCATGACAGAATAACTTACTACCCTCTTGATCACTGTCATCTACAGTCGACGCAAAACACAACACTGAGCAAATTTGCATATTATGCATACTGGCTTATGTGGGTATTATTAATCTTTCCAGCCACATAGCCGGTGGTGGAGAGAGTTTATATTCTTGGTTATCTACAACACTTCAGTTTAGCATGTGCTTGCCTTATTACTGTTGATGATACAACTCTGTAATATTAAAAGGCATTTTGTATCAACCTTCTGAGCAGATCATGGCTCCGAAAATGAAATGCATGCAGGTCAAGCTCCTCAAAACTCTGTGAAGGACACTGCTGAGAGATGTCCTCTCTGAGGTCAACGGTAAAAGATTTCCCTTTGCGGGCCGATGATTAGGGGTGAAAACGCATCCTCAAGTGCAAAAGTGTACGCCGATACTACAAACATGATAATGGGAGAAACACTTAAAGTGAGGAGGAAACTCTATTAGTTGGAGTGAGGTTAAAGGGGAATGTTAATTGGTCAGACCCAGAAGGTTAGTGCTGGATAAATGAAATGAATGCATTGTCAAATTCCTTGAGAAGTGCGCTGGGCTAAGGCCAAGAGTAAAGTGGATTGTGGTGGAGCAGATGCTTTTCTTTTCCATATTGTTCAACATGGTAGACCTTTTTCTGCTGTGCAATAGCTATGTTTCGCTCACATGTGTCCTAGCCCCTGTGTGCTGACCATCGGTCAGGCACACACCGATTACATTACTTTCCCTCTGCCCCCAACGGCCATTCTGCTTTTTAAAAAAAATAGAAATAAAACCCATTTAGTTGATTTTTGCATATCAGCACCCACGTTCATGAAATAAAAAGACTCTAATTTTTAAATACTAAGCGTGGTATCAATACTTTAGTCGGACGAAACTGAAAGTGTCTGCTCCGTGCACCAGCAGAGACCGACAAGACGATGGCAGAGGATTTGGAGTCAAAGTGAAAAGCAAAAGCTCAGAATCAGATAATGTATATGATATATTTATATCCCTTATGATAGATTATCAGTGTGTTTACTTGCCAGAGTCGCTCGCTACTCGCAGAGAAAATAGACCAGATGTCAAAACTTGATCATGAGCTGGCCACGGAGCGAGCGGCGCTTCCCGCCCGGTCCCTGGCGATTTGCGATGCTTCCACTTCCTGTCTGAACCCGGCGGCTGCCGAAACGGCCATGCAGCGAAAGCTCGACCAGAGAGGCCAGACACAGTCTGGTGCGTTTGTGGTGTAATAATGTGCAAAACCGGTGTTGTCACAAGTTTACTTAAACGGTAAAATTTTCTCGCAATGGCATCCCTACTGTGTGCAGAACGCTGGCGCAATGAGCTGAGGGCCATATTCTAGCTATAGTCCAGTGATACTTATTACAGGGATCCATGACATGCAGATGTAACCGAGCGACACAGACAGGTGGAGTGGAAGACATCATGTGTGTAGTTTATGAGAAGTGTCAAGAAGTCATCAGGCTGAGCTACTGGAATTAATGGCAGTGCTAGACATGACATGACATACAGGAGGTCACAATGAAGACAGGAAGGTCTTACCTATGTTCAAATAGATTTAAAAAAACACATACTTTGACCACTTGTAAGTGACCGGTCTTACTTACTTGAAAATGGCCAATGTCAAATTAAACATTTCCCGACCTGGAAATGAATGTCGTTTAAATAACACTGTAAAGAAAGGAGCAAATGATCTTGTCTTTCTAACTATGTCCGGATTGAAGGGTGTTGAATACAGTAATCACCTCTCAATCATGACAGACCAAATCTGGCCTCAGAGGTCTCATTTTCTATGGGCTAGGATCATTATATCTTTAAGATACCTTTGGGAAATGGACCTTGGGTCCTTAGTAGAGGACACTCGAAATTGTGTGCTAGTCTGCACACGATGAGAGCTATTGTCCAACACGTCTCACTGGGAGGAATAGAAGTATGTACTTTAAGTGGGGTGTCTCCATCCAGCAGCAGCACACATTAATTTTCAGAAAATGCACTTTTTTTCCTTGAGGCATGAGAGATGGGGGCGAAAGCATGCTCCTAATGGCCAATCATTGGCCTTGAGGGCTGTCTGGATTGGACATTTATCCCAGATCTGCACAGGAGTGGGAACAGGAGCAAATAAGAGAAACACATCACATTAGTGCCTGGTTGTCAAGTGACACTGCCTATAGTTTACTAACCAAAGTACCTCAGTTAACTCGATTCACATTTACATTAAAGGGGAAACGCACCTGGATATCTCCTTAGCTGGAAAACTACAGTGACATTTGTGTCTGCTCAGCTAAACCCCGCAGCTGTTCATCTGCTCTTCTCCTGTCCACAAGCATGCATATTGAAATTTTGCTTTGTGGCAACATTCATCACATCCCTGTCAGCATGTATTGCCCTAGTTTCTCAGAGGCACCGTCTTATACCTGGACTCTCAGAAAATGTTGGCTCATGTACAGATTGTCTAGTTATAGTAACTACCTTCACTTTCCAGTTTTCTCATCTTGGCAGCCACTCTCAGGATTTTATTATTTCACAAAGTATGATCAGGAAGATAGCCAGATTCTAAATTGCTATCACCGTGCATAATTTATCAGATATCAATGTGCACAATTTTATAGCAATCTCAAAGTTATTATTAAGAGGTTGTAATTGTATCTGGCCTGCAATCCCATATTGCATCTCATGACACCTGACCAGCTGTGAGTTACCCACTTACGCTTAGCCCCTACACGTGTCTTCGGCAGATTAACTAAATCTATGAGATGATCAAAAAAAAGCCAAGTCAAAGCTAAAGTCAAGCCAAATGATGCCAAGAAGGATTCGATACAAATTGTAATTTAATTGCTCAAACCACCTTTGGAGGTGGTTAGAAACATGGGACAATATTATACCCAGATGTTAAATAAAATAAAAAATTCCAAACTGCATATGTAGTCTTTACTCCTCCCAATCCAAACTATAGGTCAGTAAATGGTGGGTGGAAGTAGCTACTTCCACTTGCCCCTGTCAGACAAAATGGTGGGCAAAACATGTCTCATTTTACTCCATTTAAATAAATCATCCATGTGTTTGTGTTGCAAAGCTAGCTAACATATTTTTAGCATGTTATCCGGAAACAAGGCTACCAAAGAGGCTTTTGCAACTACTACAACGCTGCATCGTCTCCTGCTTTTTAGTAGACTTTGAAATGGCTATGCCACCTCCTTCTTAACTGAGGTTTGTCCCACCCAGATTTGTATTTAGCATGAGAAATTCAAGACAGGCTCTTTTTTTTCTGCCTCATGAAGATGCATACTCGTGGCTACAGAAAATGTAATTGACAGTGTATATAAATTGTATCCGGATATGAGGCACATGGAATGATTTGTGGAGCCACTCTGCTTTCACGAACTTCCCAATCAATGGTCTCTTTCCTGCCTGAGAGAAGTTGTTGCATGCTGCTATCAAAGTGCATGAGTCAGCAATTTTCTCATGCCATGTGAAGTTTGGAGAGTGGTTGGCTTTCATCTTTTGTTCTATGTGGAGTGTTCCATTGCAATATGATGCACACTGAAGCCTTTTCTTTTGTACTTAACAACCCTCAGGATATGCCTTTTTCCCACTCTGTGAACACTGGTACTAATGATCTGGGATTGACATGTTGTGAGCTGCTGTTGGTTGTCTCCATTTCCTCTGAAGTTTGGTCCGTTTTTTAGTTTTTCTTTATATGTTTGGTTTTTTTTGTTCAGTGCTTTGATTTGACCCATTACTTTGGATTTATTGCGCCCATCCACTTCTACATGGCAGAGGCTGGGAGTGGCAGTTTTGCCCAATCCCAGTTCCCTTCCCCTTGGCCCTACCCCTCGTTTTTTGGAGGGCCCTTGACTGGGTAGTGGCCCTTCAAAATGGAGCCACAAGGGGGTAGGGGTTGAAAGTTTTACCTAGAAAATGGGACACCACTCGCTACATCAGTATTCATCATTTGATTAACAACAGAGAAGAAATGAGGCGAGTAGAAGGAAAATGTCATAGAATTACTTTTTTATTAACAGTTATGCAGCAGCTCTTTCCCTAAATACAACATTGCCCTTTGATTACCTTATATTTCATTTTTAGGTAACAAACAGTGATAAATATCATGGTTAAGAGAATTATCACAGATATTATACATATACATATATACACATACATACATACAACAGTCAGGTCACTCACTCCCACAGCTGATTGGCAGCAGATTTCTTTTTATTGAACTGCTTTGCTCAGCAGTGGAATGAAAACATTAGCTAATGTTAGTAGTACTACTGTACTGTTACTCACAAAACCCTCAACTTCTATTGACAATGTAAATAGCTATTTTTATTAAATGCTTATTACTTGCATCTACATTAAACTAACGTTGTTTACATGAAGTTCTATTGACAACGCGAATCACAATTCTTCTGAAATGCTGACACAATTACATATTACTTTGCATTTATATTAAACTAAGATATTCCAACTGATTTTAACATTTTTGCATCATTATTTGTGGAAAAAAATAAATACATTTATGGTCTTCTTTCGCCGCTTCGGTTGCCATCTTCATTGTTGTTTGTTTCAGTTCGCAAAGCATTCTGGGAACTTCTCACTGCCCGTCTGTTTCGAACCTGCATCTGACAAAACTCAGTTTGGAGGGCTAGATGACCACTACCCCTCGATCCACAAAAGAAACGGGCAAAACGGAGGGGTAGGGCCAGGTGGTAGGGCCAAGGGGGGGTATTGGGATT
>JAOVVB010027657.1:0-15763 GCA_028570985.1 Heterobranchus longifilis
CATGGGATTTATATAGCGCTTTTCTGGGTACCCAAAGACGCTTCACACACATAAGAACAAGTACAAAAAAAAAGAAATAAAAATTAAAAAATTAAAAATTAATTTGCAATACTGTCTACACATTTTTCTTTATTTATATTTTATTTGTTGTTTGTTTTTAATTTGCTATTTTTTTTGTTAGATTCAGATTCTGCTTTTACTTGTGTGCTTTTCTTGCCAATGACTGCTTCTGTGATTGTTTATACAAATACACACAGCTCAACAGGAAAATACAGACCAAACAACATGCAACACAAATCACAAACAGTAAGAGAATAAAATGCCTAAAGTCCTAATAAAAAGGCAGTTATCATTCATGACTATAATCTGATCCATCTTTAAATACTTAGTGCATTTACCTAAATGAAGTAAGTTCAAACTGCTACTCACCTCATATTTAATAGATAAGAATAATTATTTTTAGGTAATAATCATTACTTGTATGTACTATTTATAATACATAAATATTGTGACACCTACTATGTACTTTGTCAATTTCTATTCTTATTTTCTTACTTTGTCAACTTAAGTTCGTCATACTGTATTTGTGACCATTCCTGGCTAAAAAGATACAATATTGATTCAGAAAATTATGATTTAGAAATTACATTACAATCTGAATCATTGTAATATCAATATGTGATATTGTATATGTGAATCATACTCACTCTGAGCCGGTGATGATGTAGCCAAAGTGTCTGTCCTTCCCTCTGCTGGAGAACTCCTTCACCCCCACGTGGACCAGCTGAGTTTTGACTTTCATGTCCTTCTTCTGCGGCTCCTCCAGCTGCTTTTTCCCCGCTGGGGCCTGATCCCCCTGCATCCACCTCTGGATCTCTGAGTCCACCTGAGCGTCAGGCCTATCTGCACCGCTTGTTAAACGCAGGGTGGAGCCGTCCTTCGCAGGCGCGGCCTTCTCCTCCCAGCGGAGGGGCACGGGAACCTGGCCCTGCGTCGTCCGGCTTTGGACATTCTCCAGTCCGACCATTTTCCGGAGCGGAGCTGGTGGCCCGACGCCGACTTCTGCAGCGTCACCGAAGGGCTCCATGTCGAGGTAGTCCAGCAGCTTGGAGAAGAAGGCTGCATGCTGTGTTAGATCAAAGATTTCTCTTTAGAATTGCAACGCCATTTTCTACTTCATTATATCTCTACGTTGCTTTTAGCTTCCTTTCAGAAGAGTTTAGAACATTCAGAGGAAAAATAATGAATACCTTGAATATACAGTTTATTATATTAGATGTGTAAATCATTTAAAATAGAGTAATTTCTGTTGCATTCACTGATGTTTCTATGTCTGAGTGCTAGTTCAAGGTCTCATGACTCTTTTTCCTTACAAGTTATTCAGTCATTCATTAGCATTACTTTATTTGTTTACCTTTATTAACAACTATTTTCATTAATATCGCTTTCAAAGTTCAATTAAATGGAAATATTGAGGTTAGATGACACTCAAGGAATTTTATAAGCTCATGCAGTTGCTTTCAAGTTCTAATAATCTGCACAACTTTCAAATTGTCCCTATTTGTAGTAGCATTCAAAAGTGAATAAAGTGCAAGTTTGGACATGTCTCGCTCCCTGAGAAACCAATTTGTTGGTTGAGCAGAGTAATTTTAAATTCA
This sequence comes from Heterobranchus longifilis, assembly GCA_028570985.1. Taxonomy (NCBI): domain Eukaryota; kingdom Metazoa; phylum Chordata; class Actinopteri; order Siluriformes; family Clariidae; genus Heterobranchus; species Heterobranchus longifilis. Next base: position 1,659 of record JAOVVB010027657.1, read on the forward strand.
CCTTGTCAACAGGCTCTTTGTCTGCACCGTCTATTTGTTGGCCTGGAAACAAACACAATTTATGTGAGCAGATTGTGTGAAAACTGAAGTTCTCTTTTGTATTTAGCAAAGAAAAAACAGTTATGACTCAAAATGAAAGACTCAAAAATACATTTGGCACTTTCTTATGAGGATTATACAAACAAAGCATTGTTAATGGAATACTTCACCTTCAAAATGGCTATTTGTGTATCAATTACTCACCCCATGTTACCTTGAATTCTTGAAGAAAACAGTGAACCAAGAATCCAAAATCAGAGAAAATATTGTTGAGTTGAATTAATAGGGGGGGGCCCGTGTGTAACAGCAACAAAACTGTATCAAAACAGTTTACAAACTCTGTGTGAGACTGTTCTATGTGGAATTGTTTTAAATAGTAAGGTTTTATAGAAAACGCATGAGTTTGGGAAGTACTGAACATACGACTGGATAAATGAGACTTGGATTATACTGCACGAGGTGTGTGAGAGTTTGTAAACAGATGTTTTGTTATAGTTTTGCTGTTGTTAATGGTGCCCCCTATTACTTCAACTCATCGAGGATTTTCCCTGTTTTTCACCGTGGAGGCATGCAAGAAAAACAACATTTTTTGCAAGAATTCAAGGTAACACCGGGTGAGTAACTGATATACAAATGGTCATTTTGACAGTGAAGTATGCCTTTAATGTATTTATAAATGCATGAGTGCCTTTTACTCTTATATCTTTTATTCTCTTTCCCAACAGAAGAAACACTCACCTTGCTGTTTCAGTCTCAGTGTGTCTTCCTGGTTTAGATGCTGCCCTTTGTCTGATTTCAGGTCCTGGTCTTGATTCAGTTGCACGGCTGCCAGCGGCTCCCTGTTACCCTCCATGTCCCCCCTGGAGTCAGCAGCTCCTGGTCCTGGCTGGGCCCCAACCACAGGCCGCTCCTCGTGCACCTCCTGCAGCGCTCCTGTGATGACCCCAGCCAGCTGGTCCAGGTCTTTGCCCATCAAAGCCTCCATGTCGATGCTGTGCCTTCCCAGCTGGTTCACCATATTCTGGATGAATCGCTCTGGACAGGAATGAGAACCCACGATCACACCAAGAGTAAATGATCATTTATACAGTGTACATGCAGGAATCCTGAAGTTACATTTAATACCTTTTAAAACCTTTTTTAAGACCCTTCCCATACATTTTAAGACCTCATCGCCACATCGAGTTCTAACCAGTGACATCAGTGACACTTTAACTTACATTTACTGTTATATATTGATTGTAAGACAACACAGCTAAACAGTCTTAGTTTGTGATAACTCTGTATCAATGCAACATAATTCAGATAGACAGGGTGGGAACAAAACACAAGAGAAGGAATTGAGTGACTAACCCAAAACCCCCACTAATGATTAAATTCAGGCAAACTTCAGCATACAACCTCTGTGGGCAAATATACATGTTGAGAGCAAGTTATAAAATGTAATACCTCTGAAAAATGCATTTAAGACTTTTTAACGGCCTTCATTTTTGCTAAATTGATTTATCAACTTTAATACTATTTAAGACCCTGCGGATACGCTGTTAAATGTAAAACAAAATAAGGAATATTTATGGTGCAAATATAAAAGCCAGAGTGTGAAATATCAATAAGAAGCTATAAAGCGGATCTTACCGTCCATGACACTAAGAGGCTCTGCGGCGGGCAGTCGGTTTGAGCCGGCCTTGAGCAGAAGTCTGTCTAGATTAGGCTTTTGTGTTTTGGGGCCAAAAGCACCCTGAGACTGCAGCTCCGCGTGGTCATTCGGAGCTGGCCGGATGTAGCTGAGGTAGTGGAGCTTTCCTTTGGGCCACGCAGCCTTGCCGCCCGGGACGCCCTGCTGCGTGCTCGGCACCTCAGCAAGAAGCCGTTCCAGCTGGCTGGACAGCAGCTTGCTCCTCCCTGGGTCCTGGTTGGAGAAGGTGGTACTGAGCTTGGGGTGTCTGCCCTCTCCGCTCTGGGTGAAGACTTTGGTGACTGGAGGTTGGCCGGCTCCTTTCTGATGGCTGTAGATGGTGGTCTCCTTCCAGCCCTGCTGGGGTTTTGACCGGCTGAGCTCCAGTTGAGACTTGATGTCTTCATTCTACAACACAAAATGCCATTTAGCACATGTAAAACAATATGTCAAACATCAGTTAGCCATGCTAGCGGCACGGCTCTGGGGATGGATGGTGGTCTGACAGTTGGTCCTGGATGAAATATCTATAACTATAACTATTGGACGGATTGCCATTCAGTTTTGTTCAGATGACTTTGGCGACCCCCCTGACTTTTCCTCTAGCACCACCATAGGTTTACATTTGTGGTTAAGACAGAAATGTTTCCATAACAAGACATTCATGAATTCATGAATTGTAATAACTTTTTTTTCTTATGTGTACCTATGTCCATATACCTCATTAGGCCAAGTTTATTTTGTTGTTTATGACCAAATACTTGCAAAACTAATGACGTTATTATATCAGCCTCAGCTGTACTTTGTGTTTAGTGCTAATTAGCATGCTAACACACTAAACTAAGATGGTGAACAATATACCTGCTGAACATCACCACTGTTATTGTGAATTCATTAGCATGCTAAAGTTAGCATTTAGCACTGCTGTGCCCAAGTGCAGCATCACAAAGCTGCTAGCATGTCTGTAGACTCTCAGGTCTAAAGAGCGCGGTGCAAGTGCCTTCAGGGGAGGGCTGCAGGATATGAGGAAAATATGCGATAACATTGAATATTGCGATAACAATATTACTTGCGATAAATAAACAGTCATATCTGCCTTTCTGCTGCTTTCAGTATTCTGCTAAAATACAATAAATTGCATGTTGAATTAAAAAAAAAAAAATGAAAGGAAGTTATTTCTGATATTTTATTGAACTAATTGAACTGAACACAAAAGGCACCATTTAAAAAAAAAGAAAAAGAATGATACATTTTAAAGAGCAGTTTTCTGCTGATACTCTCTTTCAACTAACTCAAAGTTGATATTGTGATGACAATAAAAAAAACGATATATTGTGCAGCCCTACTTCACTTTTGCTAGTTAGAGGATGTATAGTCTGTGCATAAAGTAAGGTGCAAAAGGGTTGTATTTAGGCTCTTTATTAATCATAGATGTGTTTTGAGCGTCATCTCCCGTTCCCTTTAAGAGCCAGGTGCCCCTGCGCCTTTGTTCTGTTATTCCAAATATTTGTTTTTATCCCCAAAAAACATGGACAAACTATTAATAAGACCACTGCACGCCCCCTCTCGTGACTTCTCCGTCCTCTCTTTCCAACATGTAGAATATGACACGTACACGGATGTCGTCACGGTTCACAATTCAAGTCAACGAAAACCTGCTATTTATTTTATTTTTGGGTTCCGAGTCATTTTTTTAATTTTTGGTTGGGTCGCAATGGTTCAAAATTAGTTGTGCGAACCAGAACGGAGGCCATTCCATGTTGGTAGAAAAAGGGGTATTAGTGTCGTTTTGTGCATTTCTGTAAAGCTAAAGCGACAACATTCATATGATGCATTGTGAAACTTGGTTTTTCCCCCCATGGGAACATTAGATGAGTTGCGCTGGGTCAGCATTGTTGTGACAGGCTTTAGTATAAAAAGAGAAGCAACCTGGGCTCGACTAGACAGGACAGGATATGAATAGGGATTCTAGATCAAAGACAACTGCCCTTGGAAATTGCATTATGGAAATCACAGATGAGATAGTGTCACTCAAAGAGTAATTTCATGCATTTCCACAACAAACTTTAAAAGCATATCCCTTCTGTCAGAGAAGTAGCAGCAATCCCTTATCTAAAAAGAAAAAAAAACAAAACTATGAGTCATCTGATTTCAGATTTAGCCATATTATATTTGACACATGATGAATTATGTGTTTACATCACAATGCACTGGTACACAGGCACAGAGGCCTTTTAACCATTGTAGCTGGTATTAATGTTGGCACCAAAATGTGTGATTTTGTTCTTTCTTCTTTCTGTGAGGAAGAGAAATCATTCTTCTCTTCGTCTGAATCATAAGGACCCACGCTTCAATTCAGCATGCAGTATATCCGATCCACTGAGCAGTATTATTATCCATGTCGCTGCTGCACTAATACTAGCCATCTCCCTTGGTGCCATTTTCTGTCCTTCAAATGTATATAGAGAAAATGTCAGTCTTTCCAAGCCCGGCATACTGAGAGGCCATAATGGCATTAGCACAGCGAGACGGGGGTGCTCTGCCATTCACGCTAACCATGTTTGCCTTTTTCCATCACACTACACAACAAAGGGCCTCATCTCATCAATAAGGAAGGTCCTGAACTCTTCAACTTTGCATTATGGCTGCACTGACACAGCAGCAGGAAGCGGCTCGGCTATGAAGGATGCAGAGCACATTTCACACAAAGCCCGGGTTCCACCCTAAATATGAGGATTGAATAATGTAAAGAGGTGATGGAAGATCTTTGTGTAAAAGGCTCCCTGCGCAGTGGGAGAGGAAGGAGAAGACAGAAAGCGAGAAACAAAAGCGATGCGAGGACAAGAGGGCGACCCCAGCAAAAGACGTACTGACTCTTTTTCAAAAGGAATAGGAAGAGGCCCTTCCATAATTTAGCCAAGGACGCGTTTGTTCATTTTTTAAAATTTTTATTTGTTTGTTTACTTTGTGGATTAATATTTCTAGTCTTAACCCTGGACCTAGATGCTATATCTTGGTATAATGGTGACATTAAGACATTAAAACACAGTACATGTTTTTTTAAAAGGGTCACTACAGCAATTTAATATGTCACTTCCTTAAAGTTGAGCGATCATGCAGGATCAAAAGTGAAGCAGCAGAGGGTGAGATATCTTGACTTTTAGTGTCTTTACTATAGATTAAGCTCCCAAAACACTGGATCCTACATTTTGCAAATTTTTTTCACAAATCCTCCAACACACATGATCACATCAGTTCCTCCCTTCTAATACGATCCACTGGAACCTTCCTAAATTAGTTTTAAACACGTTGTGAAACAGTCACAGTTTAGGCACCAAAACCACTTGGTTATGTTCAGGAAAAGATCATGGTTTGGGTTAAAATAAATACATTTGTTATGCTACTTCACTTCCGTACACAAGTACATGACGTAATTACGCACGTGACATAGAATGCGCTTGTTACGTAAAGTTAAAATAACTCCATGTTTACTTTTAGTTTCAAACAGGATATGAACTCCCCTGGGTCAAAGTCCTGAGTCTGTTTGACCCATCCACCACCCCACCCGCCCTAAATTAACTTTCTCCATCTTAATACTATGTTACATGACTTCCTGTTTTGCTCCCGTCACAATAACTACAACCACTAGAGGCTGATTAACAATAAACAGAAATATGTGTTGTAATATGCTGCTTGTACAAACGACCTACAGTGTCATTTTTCAGGGGAGTACAGTCTCTTTTTTTCATCAGACCCTCCCTGCCTCCTGAATGTGCTCATCTTTCAAACTGCACACCTCCAGTTTGTAAGAGGCTTTCTGGTAAAAAAAAGTGTTAAGCCCAAGCCCTAATGACATCAACATAACCTAAGAAAGCTCCTTCCAGAAGACATAATGTGTTTTCACAGGCTGAGTACAGTACTGCTACGTGTGAAGAGAAAACTGAACTTCACGTGTAAAATCTGTGGCGTGCCCCGTAAAAGTCTTTCTTTAAAACTCCTCTCTCTTACCTGAACGTTGGCTCCCTGTCGCTGGATTGCGGGTTGTCCATCGACCTCAGCCTGCGGCAGGAAGCCGAGGCCCGTCAGGTACTGCTGGAGGTTTCTGCTCAGCTTCCGGTCTCTGGAGCTGCCGTAGGCGATCAGCGGGCTCGGAGCTGCGGCCTGATGGCGGAGAGGGACGCTCCTCAGTTTGGAGAGCTCTCTAGAGATGACCTGCTGGGTGATGTCGTCCTGCCATGTCAAACCTGGAAACAAAGATTGAAATAAATAGCAGATGATGCAGAGTTCAAACTCTTCTCATCTCAACATAACCTTGAAACAATAAGATTTCTGCAGATATCTCCAGGAAAAACACGACTTTGGAAAATAAATTAAACAAAGCGGATAGTGAATCTAATTTGGTCGACATATTCACTGATGCATAAACATCTAATATCAAGATTATACAATAGAATACAAAATTCCCCAAACTCATTGACCTTTCATTACAGACTCCTTGATCTGATATTTTCTGAGTCCAAAATTGTTTTGTAATTTCCCTGGGAAATTGAGCAGTTTAATACTTTCTGAACTTTTATTTTTTCATATATTATTGCTTGACATTCCTAAAGAGATAAAATAAAAAAATATTTGGAATAGAAATGAAATGGTGGAGGCTATGGAAGCTCATTTTTCGGTGAATAAATTGTAATTTCAGTCAGTTTTTCTTCAGAATTTTATAGTATGTCAGAGGAAAATGTTGGTATTTCAATCAGCCTCATCTTTTTTCTCTGTAATTATGCCTTTGCATTTCCTGCATTACTTTACCCGCTCGCTAGCTTGTGTTTTTCCGCTCCATGTTGCCGTTGCCTAGCAGCGGCGTTAACTTCACCACTTGAAGCATATGGCAAGCATATTGTGTAATAATAATAATAAACTTTATTTATATAGCACCTTTCATACAAGAAATGCAGTTCAAAGTACTTTACAGCGAAGAGAAAATTACATAAAATGAACATTAAAAGCAACACAACTTCTTATGTCATCACCACGAGCTCATGCCTTCAATTTCAAGGCAGCAAGTCATTCAATATTGTGTTACAAAAAAATAAATTCCAAACAGTCTTGCATCTATTAGACTGGAAATATTGTCAGAAATATTGTTTCTTTGACAGTATTCCTGTAATAATGATGGAAAATGTTATAGTTGTCTGAAACAAAACAACAAGGAGGAAATGAGTAGAGGAGGCCTAAAATTTCAACACACTTAAAGGAAGCCGTGACTACACTTTCACACTCATGCACACATGTACACATGTACAGACACATATACACTGACATATACACACACGCACACACACACACACACACACCACAGCCAGTCAACAAGCCCAGGGAGAATGTCACACTGCGGCCTGACGCCTTGCCAACATCTCTGCTAATTGCCAACACATAGTTGGGATGCAGAACTCCTGGGCAGGGGCAAAGCGCGCTGGTGCCAGGACCAGATGGAGCTACCCAAGCAAAAAAGATACCCAAAACATGGCCCCATTCCCAATGAGCCAAGAGGCACAGCATTCCATCGGCAAAGAGCACAGAAATACTACAGATATTATACTTTTTTTTTTTAAGGAGCCAAGATGTTCACTTATGGCACTTAATTTCAGTGCAGAAGCATTTTTTAATGAGATAATTATGTTGCGAGGAAGACTTAGATTCCTATCTGCCACATACCTAACTTTTTACTTATCTAAAGAAACAATGCGCTCTTAATGATGTGGACATGTTTAATAGCAATAAATTAACAGCCTGGGTTTAAAAAAGTACAAAAAGAATGAAAGTATCAACACCGTAGAATGTCTTCATTAGCCTGGTTTCTCACCCATAGACTCTGGGTATTCTCATAGATATTCATAAGCACCAGATGAGGATCTGAGCAATGCAGAGCAGCTACAGATGCCTGCAGTCATTCTTGGCAGCGCTGAATGGAGCACAAAGCAGCGTATGTTGTCACTGTTCTGGAACGCGGCTCAGCCATCCATCCGTACAACAATGACAGTTAACTACCCATGGCTTAACCGACGTGGTGGATACTTGTTATATATTAGCGCGGCGATGATCATTTAAGCTATCATCAGTGGTGATGAGGAAATCAGGTATGGCTTTCTGGCCCTAAAGGATCCATATGGTACCTGCGGTTAACTGCAGCTGGTTAAAAAAGGGGTTCACGGTGTGACGGCGCCACGACAGGATGAAGCCGGCTCCATCGACTGTGACACCTCTATCCCCTCCGTCTCCTGGGGGATGCACTCATTTCCATACATACTATGTTGTTGTGTCTGTGATGGGCACACTTGAGGGGAAAAAGGTATGCCGGCGCAAATTACAGAATCAAAATGAGCCTTTTTTGTAGAAGAAAAAGTCAGGAAGAAAAGTAGTGGGGCCTTTACGGTTGGATTCCTCTCAATCAACCTCTCAGCTGATTATCCTGGCACTGAGGAGCTAAATGTCATGCAAATGCATCTGCAAGTCCAGAGAAAGCGAGGGTACCACCACCGAGTGCTGCCGGATTTCCCCCCCCCCCCCGTTAAGGAGAGCATGCCGTCTCAGGCAAATGCCTCAGTTAATTAACGCCTTGCCATTAGTGCAACAGCTTTCAAACAAGCAAGATATTTCTGTTGGCCTCCTGTCTGTTTTCTGTGTGACACATAGAGAGAGAGGGAGAGAGGGGGCCTCCTAAATATTCAAAGCCTATTAGATGGGATCCTCTCTACATGTCTTGTGGTTTCATCTGCTGTTTTTGAAATGCAGATTTTCCCCTTTCCTTTACTTCTGTCCACCAACTGATTTTGAAGGCATTAATGGAAGAGAGGGTGAATAATTTAGCAGCAAGTTCTACCTAATTAGTCAAAATGAAATGTGTCAATCCAAATATGACACAAAATGTAAAGCAACAGTGCAATGGTGTGGCAGAATATACAGTGTCATTTCAATTACTTCAAACTATTACTGAGTATCCTTCTTAACATACTAAGGTAATCAAAAGACTTTTTCTATACCACATGTTTAAAACAATACGATATCCAATGAAAGTACAGAAGCTAATAAAGCAGATCTACAATCACATTTTCAACCCAAGGCTGCACAGAGGAAATAATAGTAAAGAAAATCAACTGTGTGTTGGTGTGCCCATTTACTTTTTCTCTACCAGCACTGTGTGCAGGTTGTTAATAAAAAATGAGCCATGGACTTTTTTTTCTTTTTGCCGTGGTATTGAAAGAATATCGCTTTTTTTTTTTTTTTTTTTAGAGGCAACTAGTATCCAAGTTTAAAATTCTGGTATCGTGACAACCATAACACATTCACTTTTGCCCTCTTAAGAAGCTTTATAGTCTCATTTCTCCAGATTATATCATCTTGTTCCGTCTCTTCACTACAGCTGTATGATGTTTACACTGAGTTTTAGGACTCCATGTTTTTATGGCTGCACTATTTCTTAAAATGCAAATATTCTAAATATCTTACGCATTATTTTATACACATTTCCCCCAAATCCAGTCGGATGTATTTGGTATCTTTGGAGGCTTTTAAAATGACATTTAAAATAAACTTCTGTGGGTTTGAACGAAGCCCGACTACCTCATATCGCCATTACTGCAAAACAGTTGGTGAAAATCTACGAGGACACAAACGATTATTTTCCTGTGGAGGAAATCATTTTGCCTGGAGTAAAAAAATAAAATAAAAAATAAAATCTGCAGTAAGTTTCTTTGAAATGATCCTGCCCCCTTCACAGAGAAACGGTTCAATAAAAGCACTCTTGTTTTCCTCCTAACAACTCAAGTTTTCACATGGCATGTTAGTGTGTGTGAGTGTGTCTGACTTTTCTTTCTCTCCAGTACCGTCTAGCAAGGTTGTCAAGGAACAGACAGAGCAGAATATGAGGGGGAACAAGTTTTTGTCGATTGTCTGTCAAAGAAAACATGTTTGTGCGGGAAGAAAAGTAAGACCATGATGTGGTTTCAGTGGCACTGGAGTGACATACTGTCAGTTTATGGCCACTGATTCTCCCTGACTGATGCTTCCTGTCAATGGAGCTAATGCAAATGTCACAATGCATCATCTTACTTCACTTGTCAGTACTATGAGAGAGTATCCACCGCTCGCCGCGGGGTCAGGAGGTCAATCGACTGCAGGTTAGTGTAGTTTAACGTGATATATCAAGAACACCACAGTTATATTCTGACATGATTCTTTCTGATGTTGAGAGTATGGAGCTCGACAGTAGAAATACTGACCAGGAATTTAAAAAAATATGACATAAACTAGTTTATAAAACGCAGAATTAACCGTCCAAGTGACCGTTCGCTAAGCCTTGACTAACGCTAAAACTGTCAGTTGGTTTTGTTGGTTTAGTTATAAAACAAGAAATGTTCTAAATGGCTCTTAAATCTACACGTGACAGCTACATACATGACGCTGTGTTAAAAGACTGAGGCTAAAGCTACTTGTCCCAACATCCTCACTAACTTATAAGGAGCCACATTGTCTGTGTATTTTATTATAAATAACAATGTACATTAAAGTGTTATTCATTCTAACACAACCCTTGGATGGTTTGGATGCCTACTATAAAAAATACTTGGACAGGCAACAGCGGTTAGATACTAAACGCTTATTACCTCAGCCAAGGAGGTTTTCTGTCCGGTTTGTTTGCTTGTCAGCAGGATTACAGAAAAACTACTGGCCCTATTTTCATGAAACTTGGTGGAAGGGTGTAGCATGGGCCAAGGAAGAACCCATTAAAGCATAATTACGGGGTGGATGCACAAATTATTTTTCACTTCCGTTAACTTTGCGAGACAGGGCATGGCCTTGGCGGAGGTTTGCGCTCTCAGAGAGCCCTTCTAGTTGTTGTTCTTGTTTTCAAATACTTTTACAAGAGAAAAGGATTAACCGATGAATTTGGCAGATTTGGTGGGGTTGTTGGAGTGTACCCACTCCTTACTTTAAACGCTGTCGAGGTGGATGTTCTATGTTTATTTTCCCTTGGATGGCGAAGTCATGACCCGCCCTACTCTGCCTCTGATTGGCTGGTGCTGGTTGGTTGGGTTTTGGCACGAGGAATGAGACTGGTTAATGTTAAAGCCGGAGATTGCTTTTAACTACAAGTACGTGAATGCATGACGCTGCCTGGCGTATCCTGCATCCGTCTGTTGGTTGGCTGTGTACGTACTCAGAAATTAACGTGACGTCTACGTGAACATGGGTTTACAGAGCAAGTACATCCGGCTTCAGAATATCAGGGTAAACCAATCAGAGGCAGAGTATGGCGGGTCATGCCTTCACCATCCTAGAAAAATGTACGTAAATTATTTATGTGGGGTAACTACAGATTAGTGCTCTTACAACCCCCCAATATGTGGCCAAAGCTAGACAGACCTGTCCTGCCTAGTTACGGTTGCTAAGCTATGATTGGACATTTGGTGTTCGGGGGCAGTGTTTAGTGAACGTTCCATTAAATGCTCCATCATTTTAATATATTGTACACCAAATTAATACACTTGAGTTAGCGAGTTAGCTCCCGTGTGTGTCCTCACACAGGCTGCACACACACTTCAGCAGAAGCATAATGACTCCACAGCAATATGACAGCAGCCTGGCTATGAAATGTGTGGACACACTGTGGCTGCACACGGTGAATACTAACTTGGCTTTAGGTGCTGTGTAATATAAAAGTCATTTGCAGCTGGATGACAGGGCGTTGCATTCAAAAGGTATTGTAGTGAAAATTTAATACCAGACATTGTGCTCTGCCAATGGGGACACATCCAGACAACCCGAGCCCTTTTGTGCAAGGGTCAATTTCTATTGATCTGAATGACATTGGTGTTGTGCAGTGAGCAGAGATTGTGCGATTTCTACCTGCATCTCTGATGCAAGATAAAGAGGATTGTAAATCGATTCCATTGATGTTCCACCCTTTCCACCCTATCCCCCTATCCCCCCCTCATCTCTTCAATTTAGGTTACAGTACAATGGTCTCAATAACCCTGTCTGGGCTAAAAAAATGTCTCAAAGATGACACTTCAATAGCTGTTGAGCTGATAAGAATAACGTGCCACCGAGCATTAACAGTGCATTGTGGACTCATCCAAAGATAATGCTCTGTGTGTCTGTAGATGTGATTCCACAAGACAGAAACAGGGAAAATGATTCAAAGTGATGATGTCATGTCTGCGGCGTTTCTAAACGGGTGTCTACAAACACAAGGTCAGAGTCTCATGATGAAAAGCATCTAAAGAATTAAACACCTCTTAAAAACGGAGCGGCAAAAAAATTACACACCGGATCTCTTCTCATCCTCTTCACTCTCATTTGTTTATTTCTAAGCGGTAATTAGAATAAATGTGTGGTCTCGCCTTGTTTAATATTCATCACTGCATTTTTTCACCCTTTTTTTTTTTTTTTTTTTTTTTGATTTCCTCTGGCCGACTGCTTACTCTTAATGATTTTCAACAGTGGTTCACGCCTGTTAAAAGATATTAAGCTCAGAGTGGCCTGCAAAGCCAATTATATTTGGAGGGCTGATGTTTGTGGTCACGGTCTGTGTTAAAGGAGTCTACTGCCCCCTGGTGGGTTATAACTGCAGTTACAGGCTGCCAAATGTGTGGAGAAAATATACAGAAACAAACACAATTTTCTAATAATGTGCTTGGTAACACCGAGTCTACAGAGGTATTAATAATTTCCTGAGAAGTTTCCTGGAAATAACCATGTAATTAGTACTAATTATAAGATAAATAGAGACACGGTTATTTTAGTTAGGATACAATTAGTTGAGTTTATGACCAGTTGTTGACTATTTCACATATAATTAGTACATAATTACTTTCCAGGAAACCTCCTATGAAATATTCCACATACATCACATATAATTAGTACAAAATGTGTTATTTCTTTCCAGGAAATATTCTACATACATCACATTTAAACAAGAGCTGTGCCCATTTTTAGCTAATTGTACTGTAAATGACTAAGGTGACGTGTATTGGTGTATTGTGTGATGTGTACCGCCCCCTCCCCATATTTGTAGTGTATTGTGATTTTATGATACTGGCTGTATATTTTTATTTCATTGTACACGTAAGGCCAACTAGGGACAAGAGTTGAAAATTAGCAATAGCTATAAACTCTCTGTGAAGCACATTTGTTTTTTTATACTCTGTGTTGGATGTTAAATTGCATTTTCGCTATCAAATAAAAGAGATTCAAGCTATTTTTAGACATTTTATGGGCAGTAAATACCTTTCCAAGAGTGCCTAAGTTGTCTGTTAGAAACAAACAAGCCATTTGTTTGACAGTTACAGAAATGGATCCATAACAGCAGACTGCCTGGAGTCATTTCTAGCTGTTGTTCAAACTCTAACAACCATCAGCAAGAAGAAGCTCTATCTGCCACAGACAGTACAAGACATGAATATAAAACCGGCCATATTAACGTGACAGAGCCGAGGAGCTGATGAGACTTTTACATTCTCAGCACGGCTCCAGGTTGGGAAACTTGAAGCTTAAATTCCTGCTGTAACTTTATTCATAATGAGCTATATAGTTACTTCTGTTATGAAGACATCTTATTGTAAATATTCCCCTGAAGATGTAACCTCTTATAACAAACACATTAGCCGCCGCCATTGATTGAGTAGGAGAGGCCGCCTAATGTGATTACACTGCACACCTCACAGTTAGGCATCCACAAAATTAGCTCCAAATGTCCCACCAGCACACAAGCCAATTAGATTGGCTGCAGGAATTAGGCAGTGATGGCAAAACAATGGCCCGACGTGAGTCAAAATGACCTGTTGTAGCTCAATGGTGTCGCGCTATGCTAGCCAAGGAGACAGCTCGGCTTATTTGGCTTGCGTCACACAATGGCAGTTGACGAGCATTTGCTGTAAGCCCTGTACATGACTGATAAAGGCTGCAGCACAGAAATAAAATACACTCGGACAAAGACAAACAGGCGGCGTGTACCTCTGTGAGCCAGTTTCTGTAGGAGGATCCTGAGGCGTTGCAGAGCAGAGGAAGAAATATCGTATGTGTACATGTCTGCAGCGGCCAACTCCTGGCACCTTCCAAACACTCCATCTACAGAAGAAGAAAAGAGGAAAACAGGTTCGTGATTTGATAGGATACTCGACAAAAATCCAAATCACGATTATTATGGTCGATATTGAGATCACGATTATTTAACGTGATTATTCACTGACTTTGGAAACATCAGTCATTTATTGAACTCTTAATGTCTTTTTAACAGTGGATTTTCTTGAACTTTAAATATAATTCAACTGAAAAACAGATTTTAAAAAATAAATGTAAAAAATAGATAAAGTAAAAAATAAGCATATTTTAG
>JAOVVB010027666.1:0-15762 GCA_028570985.1 Heterobranchus longifilis
CACACACACACACACACACACACACACACACACACACACACACACACACACACACACACACACACACTCACACACTCTCACACACACACACACACACTTCTCCGTGTCCTGAGCTTAATGTTGTTTCCTACTTTGTAGGGTAATAGATATTGATTGGTGACCTGGATTTTACCCTTGCCGCCGCAAGCCAATGCGAGTGCATTTTCACCGTGCTGAAGGAGCAATGACTATGAATTACAAGAAAGTGAGAAAGATACTTAAGTAATAGAGCAAATGTTGTCTGGCCATGATTTGTGCTTCGGTGATCTTTCATGTGCGCAGACTACATTTTTGTCCCCGTCATGAAGCCTTATTTGAACCTGATTTGTGTTGTATTGCAGTATATTTGCAATCCCTATCATTAGGAGGGTGTACACAGAGTTGTGTATTCCACTCATAATCAGATTAAAAGCCCAGTCAGAATTAGAACACCTCATGTACATAATTTAAGAATATGCTGGGCCATTTGGAAACAAATATTTTGTGTGAAGGAGGTAAAATAAACCCTTAATACTTTGTTTAGCAGATGAAAGTTTATCATGCAACTGCTCACTCTGATTATTCATTTAAGATGATGTAGTCTTTCTTTCATTGAACTCTTGAGTTAAGTTGAATATTGCAGCTTTAGGTTGATATAGCACTTCTATAGTCAGTCGCCTGCAGATTGTAAGCAACATTGGGTGTTTCCTTAGTGGTCTGTCTTTCTCATGGGAACCAGCTTTGTTTTGAGTGATGTGTACACATTTTATGACTTGTTAGTTTTGTTAATCGTGGTGGGTTGTTCATGTTCTACCATTTGATTCTGCAAATAGACTGTCTGATTCGTGATGCTTCAGCAGAATACACAGTGAAGGAATGTTACCAGTCACTCATAGCATCTACCTTTTTCAGCTGTTTGGCACATTCAGTATATTGTATATGTTGGAAGCATTCATCCTGTTGTGCTGTCTCACTTTGGGAACTGTAAACAGGACATCTCATATAATACATTAATTTAACATAGTTGGGTGGGAATTGTCAGTCAGATTGATATAATTAATTCAGAAATAATGGCCATATAACCAGCCATTGTTGCACATGGTGCAATGTACTGCACACATTAGCTGTGACACTGCAGTCTGTTACTTTGTCTTGAAATTAGACAATATGAGGGAAATGTGCCTGAGTATTATTATTTATTTATTTATTTTACTTTTAGCAACGTTATCACCAAAATAATCCATTTTGTGTGTGTTATTCCAGATCTCATCACTATGATGGGGGCTCATTTATAGTTATGAGTTTTCTGATGCAAAAACAGGGATGCTGTGGTGAAAGCTTTTTGGATTGGGAATTGTGGTTGGTCAAAGAGGTCATTTCATTTTCAAATAGATGTATCCTTAAAAGCAGCTAATGGATTATGGACATGGTGTAAACAGTGGTTTCAAAACCTGCCTTTTGGCCTCTCTGCGGGCATTAGATGCCCATAAAACTTAAAATGCCCGAATGTTTAAATGTGTTCACTGGGCATTATAGAATTGGTTGAATAACAAAATGGTTCAGACACTGAAAAGCTTAGGAAATTAAACCTTTTGAGAGAAGCTGTGTGCACAAGAGATGGCGAGTGCAGGTGAGTTGAGTGCGAATGAGTGCAAGCTGTTAGAACAAATCTCCAGGCAGGCATGCACGCACACACCCACAGAAGCCAACCCACAGCTAAAGAGAGAGGAACATGTTTTAAAAATGCTGACATTGTTTTGGGGCCGTTTGCGTAATGGCTGAGTTGGAAAAATATTTTGCATTGTTACCCTTTGCTGCCTGTATTGGTGGCTTAAAATGAATGTGTATGAGGGATTCCACACATTCTTCACCAAACGTGAATCACTGTACGGGAATCACATGAACACACATGCAGCACACAACCTCTGAGGTATGTGTTCACACAACGCACATTCTCTTTCAACTGAAAGTGAAGCAGTATCATCTGAATGTGACAACAGAGAGTGGAGGTGTGTACCAGTTTCAAGGGACTGGCTGAGAAAGGAGGTGTGTCTTTTAAGTTAACAAGCCTCGGCATGCTCAGCAGCTCAGCTCGTAGAACAGGACACCAAGCATGGGTACTAAGAATACGCATGTTGTATTTCTGATATAACACACCGTAAAATATAATTTGCAGTAGCACCTGAATTCATGACAGCATTCACTAATTCCCCATCCTTTTTGAGCTTCCTATTAATTAGATAATTTCAAATGTTAACTGACTGGAATAACTGGGAGCCTAAATTGTACTTGAATCTTGTTTCATTGCCTGTTTTGCTGAGTAACCAGGTGCCACTTTTGGTAAATGCAGCACCACTGGCAACACAGAAGTGAGTATCAGAGTCCATTTCCTTATCTCTGTGTATGTCATCTCAATCCATTTCCTAGTGGATGGACTCTAGCTAGAGAGGGGCTAATTAGATCACGTCTAAAGCAACCTCTCACTGGCCACTGAATGTGATTTGGAATAATTTTCATTGGACTGATTGAATTAGACTGCTGCTGCTCAGTGCATGGATGAGAATTGGGTTAGACACACACACGACACGACGAACAGTTTTAACAAGGTACCTACTACCCAGCTTTTTGAAAAAAAACTCTTATTGAATTGTAATCAATCAAAACGCCTTTAAATATATAAACTACACATTCTGTTGCTTCATTGGTGTGTAATGAGCATGGCCTCATTTAACAAATAAGGCAAACACTCACACATAAACACACATATGCCCCACACACTCACCCACAGATGCTTTTCAGGCCTGACTATGGAGAAGTCATCCATCTCTCCATGCAGTGGTCCCCCTACAGGAAGCAGTGAGACCGTCACGAGTCTGCCGCACAACCCACAACCTGCTGTTGTGTGAAACCCTCTGCTTCACTGAGAGATGCAAGGCTCTTAGTGAAACATTACATGTAAAAATATCCCAGAAGGTCCATATTTATAATAATATAGATGGACCTGACTTGTGTATGTGATGGGGAAGCCACACCGGGAATTCAAAGTAGGATGGTGCACTTTTTAGCATGTGGGCACAGCTTGTTGAATAGTGGCTGATATTTTTGGTTCTGCCCACCTATCTTGGGCCGGCGTATTGTGGGTGTACTGTAGTGTAGAAGCGGTGTGTAATGGGGGTTGGGGTGGGCAGTTGTTGCCAGGGGAGGTGGTGTGTTATTTTCGGTCCATTGTGTCTACTTCCTGTGGGTCAGGGGTTATTGGAGCAGGGTGTTGCAGACTTTACAGAGTAAAGAGGAGGAGAGGGAAGTCAGCAGGGTAGGCAGGAAAGTGGCCAGACTCAGTCGACAACAGTGGCTGGTCAGCAGCTTGCTTACCTTGCTTCTCCCGCTATGTTCCTCATTTTTATCCGTGCAAAGCTTGGACTCTTCAGAACCAGGTAAAGAGCAGTGAATAGCGTTTTGATAACCAGTGAGCTTGTCATTTAACATTTTGTTTTTCTTTTGATCATTTGAATAGTGTTGTCAGCATTTTACAAATATTGTTAGCTTGTTTCTCTCAGCAGAAGGTTAGAGGAGGACTTAACTATCAGACGATTATCAGTGTGGAGATGTTTGTTTGGGTGATGGCACACCAAAAATAAGGAAGACAGGAAGTGATTGGAAATTTGATGACTCTTACATAACCTGTACGCCACCTTAATGGTGGTGTTGTTAGGGGCATCGGGTTGTCAAGAGCGCCGATAGCTGCACTTGAATTCAGTGTTACAGCACGATTAATCCTTTGGTGAATCATAGAGAAATGCAATCGACAGCTCTTGTGTGAGGAGAACTTTGACTTTGTTTGCAATATTGCTTTTAAATAATAACTCTTGAGGCCACAGAAATCCAAGAGAACAAGCAAAGTTCATTCTGTAAGCATAATTACTTTGTTCTGCAATCAGGTGTCACTTTGTTTTTATGGACAGCGGCAGACTCGGTGCTGTGTTGTTGTGCCCATATATTTTACTGGTTATTGTAACGTACTTGCACCTGACAGTGTGTGGAGGAGATGTATATTATTTACTGTAAAGACATCCAAAGCCTTTTACCATAGTGTCTACAGCTCTTATACAGCCATTTGGGGTGCCACATAATTAGCTACACTCTGTTGCACTTATTATAATTTAAAAATGGTATAAATATTTCAAAAGAAGACATTAATTCTACAGTTTTTTTCACCAATGCCTGCTGGTTGCCCACAATTTATTATGACAAGCAGGTAGCAAACAGGATACGGTTTCTTTTAAATTTGGCCTGGGCCATATATAAATATTTAAAAAAATATTATTATAGTACACCGGTGACGCAAGGCATGTTTATTTATACAGCACATTTCAGCAACAAGGCAATTCAAAGTGCTTTACATAAAACATTAAAGAGCATTTAAACAAATAAAAGTTATAGTGCAGTGTATGAAATTAGTCAGGGACAAAACAGCTGCCCATCACTGTAGACTCTTGCAGTGGTATCTTTCTTGATCGTTCTTTCCAATGAACACAATTGTGTGCAGGTTGGAAGCCAGAACTTGTTGCTCCATAATGCACTTGTCTTTAGCTATAAAATAGATGATTGCACTTGTTATTTCCTTGCTCCTTTTGATTCTTTTTGTACAGGATAATAGCTGCAAACAAGCACACGCTTGATCGTTGTTTTAGTAGAGGTGGCGTAATGCTGCTGCATGTATGCAGTAGGTCGCTGACTTTCAGACCAAGGAGGATCCACCTCTCACAAATAACATCAAATATCCTAACCATTTCCTCCAACACAGGGCAAACATTTTGTGAAAAGCTTGCTGTATAATGTAAGCAAATCATCAACTTTGGTTTGTGTTTTCACAGTGCAGATGTGGTTCCCTCTCTGCCCACTCGAAACATAGATGGTAACAGTATTTCAGCTGAGCATGTGTAGGAGTTCTGAGCGTCCAAAGGAAAGACAGACTATCACTGTCACCTTGTTTGGGGGTCTGAATCCAATCCCCAGTCTTCTGGACAAGTTATGAGACATTAGATGTTGCAGCATTAGGTACATTTAATATAGGAGAAGAGGTTCTAAAGTTAGCTCCTGACCGACCCCCCAAACACAACCACAGTGACAAAAGGAGGCAAAACAGGAAATCTTTTTGCCCAGAGTGTGTGTTGGGAACAGATGACCAGGAAGATAAAAAGCGCTAACAAAGTGGAAACTTCCACTAAGGGATGTTATTTTGCCTTGTGTGTGTTTTTTCTCTCCTTTTCTGTTTCACAAAGCCCCGTGTTTCCTGGAAAACACAGTAAGAGGTAGTTGGTTTAGTTTTGATGAAAAGGCTAATACTGCAAGAGTGCTGAACAGTTTCCTACATTATACGTAACTACTGGTGCTTCTGCGCTCCCTCAGTCATACGGGATGTGAGGTTGTGTTAATATTTAAACCTGCTCCCTGTGAGTTAATGCTTTACCCTGACCCTAACCTGTCTGAAAGCTGTGTAGTGAGGCCAGGGGGTAGCTGTATTTTCAGGGGGCTTATTGAGATTAAAGATGGCAGATGTCAAATGTGGTTGGTAGAAAATTGATTGAACCATCCCTGTGTTTTTGAAAAATAAACAAGATCCACTACACTCAGCCACAGTACAGAATTACTGATCAGTCCTTCACTTCCTCATGCTCTCATCTGCTACATCTTCCCCACCTTCTCCCTCTCACTCGCTCTCTCTCTTGGTCTTTCCCTCCCTCTGTTCTGTGGATACTCTAATGAATGATATGGAATGATTACTTGACTGAGAGCTCCTGTCCCCGCCCTACCAGAAAGAGTTAGTACAGCAACGACCACAATTAGACATTTGCCTATCCAAGACATTGGAGTAACAGTGGTACTGTGGTCCTGGGGCTGTATGGAATAGGTACAAAGAAAGTACCATAGAAGTGGTCGATACTTCTTCTCAGAGAATATAAAACCTGCCGTTGAAAACGTTGGTAAGCATCTCTACAGTATTTCCTTTGCAGATATTTTTTTGTCAAAGTTTTGTGGAAAAAGCTGAAGTTTGATTACAGTTTAAACCTTGTTGAATTATTCCAGAATGTGCCTCTGTGTAGTAATGGCAGTGTTGTTGTGCTGTCTCAGCCAGAATAATTAGTTTTTTGTGTAAAATAGTTAGTAATATCATGACATTGTCTTGTTATTAGGTCATCTGTGAAATCCCATAAATTAAGAACACCTGCTTGCCATTCAGACGGTCTTTCATGAGAATGTTGGTCTTTGTGTGCACTGTTTGCAAAGATAGCAGTATGACTACCAAGGTCTGTGTTCTTTGGACAGTTACCGTAGATTGTTAGGGCTGGGGTCAGATGGCGCCTGGCTGGGTGAGAATTTCACAGCTGCACATGAAAGAGGAGCGACTGTGGGATGGCAAATTGAGGGAGAGAGCGAGGGATTGTGTAGATGATGAAGGGAGAGAACTGGCTTGTTTTGATCATAGGTGCTTCTTATGGATCAATACACTGTTGATGAGCATGCATATAGGATGCTGATGTATCCTACACTCCCAGGAGGAGCTCTTTATGTGGACACAGCTGCATAAAGTTGGTGTTTAGAAAAGCTTTCAATTTCTGACTCTGAAGCATTTGGTAATATCGCATAGTATTAACAGAACAGAGCATAAATTGGGCTATTTTTATCGCACACAAAAAACAGGCGCACATGTTTTTACATTACACAGCAGATGTCAGTTCGCCAGTTTATTTCTAGCAAAGTAGGAATGCACAAGTGTTACCTCCATGGTATATGCCCAGCTGCATGAAACAACTGCTCTGTTTTTTGGAGTTAACCTTGCAGCCTGCACGGAGGCTGGTGCTGGCTCGCATTGCTGCACCATTGTTTGTAAGGAACCCCATTAACTTAGCTGTCTGGTCCTGGAATAATTACATATTATTTATAGGGCTGGGCGATGATTCAATGACAATTTATCGTCTTTCAATGGAATCGTATCGTGATGAAATCATATATCGAGATATCATGATTTTTCTTTTTCTGACGTCACGCTTTACATTACCACTCCACTTGGAACCTAAATAAAATGTTAAAATAAATCTGTTTTCCAACAGTAATGTGCAGGATTTTCTTCATTCATTAATTCATTGAGCCTTATATTGTTACCGTTATTGAGATATGAAATGACCGATATCGGGATAGAACATTTTGGCCATATCGTCCAGCCCTATTTATTTCTGATTCTTTCAAATAATTATATCTTGTGGAAAATCTCATGTGAGATATTGTGGTTCACAACTGCCGTGTCTAAATGAATGATAAATTGAATATTTCCACAATCTGTTGCAGCATGAGATTTTAAGAACAGAAAGAAAACGGACAATTGTTTTTGAAAATCATAGGATTTTGATCTTGTAAAACACTAAAAGGCCATTTGACCCCATGGATGAACATGAGTTTTACCTCTTACCATCTGTTATCAGATAATGCTGATGATTAATAATAATTTGTCCATGTTGCCACCGCTATTCTGCCCTATGATTCAAGTAGATGATCCAAGATAGATCAGAGACGATGTTAATTTAAACTTTTTAGGACCGAAATTCCCAGCTGTACACTGGCACAATGTGCAGCCACAGAATGTGGAAGTATCAAAGTAATTAGAAATTAAATTATTGCTACAATCCTTTAAAATTCTCAGTGTGTGTTGTTACTCATCATTTGGTCATCTTGTGAAAACATAAACTAGAACATGTATAGATCGGAGCACATACAGTGTATAAGGCAGTGGTGTGTTAACGCAAGGTTAATCATTTGCAGTGCATAAAAAATGGATGTCTTGTTTCTTAGGAATTCTGGATCTTGAGATTTGGTTCTTCTGGAAGAATTGAGACATGAGATTCTCACTGTTGTGTGTCTCTGACCTGTGTGGGAAGATGGGGCGCTCGCACACAAAGCAAGGATGTGATGTTTCAGTTTAACAAAGATTTGTTCTTGTTTTCTCTTGGAGAGGAGAGAAGTGAACATGGGAGCAGTGCTATGCTGTGGACACGGATGATAATTGATACGTTCAGAACCAGTTGGGAGTTACAATTTTTGCTGTGGGTGTTTCTAAGATGGGACATGTAATGGTTCAATAGGAAACACACAGTCACACCTAAGCTAGTGTTTGCCTGGGTGGTCCTGTCTTTAGCTTGTTCTCACTCTATTTCTCTTTGTTGATTTCCTCTGCTGTCTTCAGCCTCAATCCTATTATTATTGCATGGAAAATAGGCTTTTACATTTCCTACTAAATGGTTTATTTGAACAATCATTATTTGGCAATTGTTCTCCTGGATTCATAGCACAGTATACATTTGCATTAGTTTGCTGTTGCTCCAGGTGTGATAAAGCATTATTGGGGAATTACATTTAAATTAGATTTAAAATTAGTTTGACAAGATAATCAAATCGTGGCTGATTTGCCTCGTTGATTTGACAAAATAATTGCCCACCTACACTTCTGTTATTGAGAGCCTCAGACGGCTGTGGTTAGGGTTAAAAAGTAGTTAAAAGTACTTCTGTTTATGCAGAAAGGTGCAGCCTAAAAAGCTGTCATGCATGACTTAGCTTCCTTAGGGCTGCCCGGCAACATCACTTGTTTTTGTGCTGAAGAGTGTGCACTTTGTTATTACAGAACAACACGATGAAAAGCACATCATTGTCAATGAAATGTTAAAATAGCTGCATCAAACCTGCATGCTAAGACAGAATACAAAGCAGAGGACTGGATTGCAAATCAGTGCCTCAATATTGGATGTAGTCTCTAAGCCCTTCTTATCTCCTGACTTAAAGAGCTCCCGTCACTGACTAGCTATCTTTGCAGCATTAGCAGAAGTGTCTGGGGTCAGTGGGCTGCCAAGGGAGAGCTTTTGTGAAGCAGGCATGTAGAGGAAGCTGTCCATGCTGTGGCATCTCTGACCTTTTTTATTGAGAGTGCAGATGGGAAACAGAATCATAAAGTCTCTACAGGAAGCAGAGGAAGGCTCCGATCCAGGGAAGAGGATGGAGCCTTCAGATGCAACACTACAAAGAGAAATACAAGTAAAGTGATTTGTCTATAATTATGAGGTCTGTACAGACCTTCGATTAGCAGTGGAAATAAAGAAAGGAATGTTTCACTGCTGTAACCTCGGGACAGGGCTGCATTGCTATAACCATTAGGACATGCAATGTGAGTGGTTTACTTCCTTAATGTGATGTATTTCCTCTTGAAACAGGATGTCAGTTATGGCACAGCACAGTGAAAGATCAATCAATGTCATTTACATCATTCTCTTGATGTTTACCTTGCCACAATAATGACGGGTCTAAGGGTAGAGGGGGTCATGCCGTACAGTCTTGACCTTCATTTTCACTTCTAAGTGTTTCATAGTGTGTAATTTAGTTACATTGGACTTGTTAAAAACCTGTGTCAAAAACCTCATCTTGCTCCGTGCCCTTCAGTCTAAAAGCTGTGTCAGGCAGGATCCCTGAATCTCTGTTGTTTTGCAATTGAATTATAACTTATTGTAATGGTGGCCAAATAACTTTGTTGGTAAAATAAATTATTCCCCCCATAAATAAATTATTCCCCCCATTCCCCCCCCATGTTATTTGTTGGGGTGCACTCCCACTTCATTTTTGTAAACTGAATGCACACTCTCTAGTCTCCCCTAGTCCCACCCCTTCTGATTTAGCAGTGGCAGTTGAGAGGGTCTGGGGCAACCTGATTACTTAAAACAGGAAGTCAGAGGAGGGAGAGGTCACAAACTACAGACCCTCACACACACTGCGGTACATGATAAAGTGAAAAGGCGCAAATAACAACAAAAACAACACGCAGCACTTGCTTACTCACGTTCAGTAACAGAAACACTACAAGACACACAGAATGAAAACAGCTCCTTTGGATAAACAGTTTGCAAGGTAGGGTCACTGTTTTTCACTCAAGATCTTCAAAAATGCTGTCGTGGATAATCTGTAAACATTCGTGGGAATATTGAATAGTCTTTTTTTTATCATTGAGCATTGTGGTGTGCTTTCTCAGTCTTGGTGATGACGGTTAGTGTTTCGGCTAGAAGGTTGGCCATGCAAGATGACTGGAAAACTGGAATTACATACATGTTTGTGTCCCTCTATGCAACATTTTTCCAACATACAGGTAGGAATAATCCCATAGGACCAGTGCTCTGTGATCAGCACAACATGCTTATTAGTTCACCAAAGCTTGTTTAGAGCGTGTATTATCAATTCCCATTTGATTTTGGATCCACTTACACAATTTCTTTAGCTTTTTTATAAAAAGCAGAACATTGTATCTTTAAATAGCCAGTGTTACCAGGATATGAAACTATATGACAATTCAATTTCCACTGGCTGGGTTTAGGTTACAGAAAAATCTAGACATTTTTCTTCTAGTCAAGTACCACTGTGTGTGCCTACTTTAGACAGCAGAGAGTCAGACTCGAACCCGTGCCGCTGCCAAGGACTGAGCCTACATCGGGCGCATGCTATACTTGGTAAGCTAGTGGCCGCCCCGCCAGACAGTTCTTAACTTTATTCATTGTGAATAGACTATTGTGCTTCCCACCTGCTTTGGGTGTTCATGTAATTTCCAGCAATGCATTGGGTTTATCTAACAAGACTCTACTTTGAGGTCAGACGCTGGTGGCAGAGTTGGCTGACTATTAACCACTGTCCAGGCATGCAAATCTTCCAAGGAAGTCCCCTCTCTTTCCAGCAGGCGGAGGGCTGATGACGTTGGCCTAACAGCCTCACTTAGCCAAAGGCCATGCACTCTTACTTGTACGTTAACTGCCCTCTCTGGTGCTCAAGGATGTAAAAATAGCTGTTTAGCAAGAATCCCAGTCATGTCTCGCTAACAAAGACTGATTTATACAAGTTGCGGCACTAAGCATAGAGGAGCTTTTGTCGCTCTCCTCCTTCTCCTTCTGCAGACCTCGTCACCAAAGCCGTGAGCGCCAAAACCTCTGACGCTCTTGACACTCCTCTCTTAGAACAGCCTTTGTTCAGCATAGTCCTACAGCCCTGATAGTGTGGCTTAGGGAAGCACTGTGGTCTACAAGATTGCGTATTTGTTTATTGCATTTGTGTCAGATTGCAGTGTCATGGAAATATTTTGTAATTTAGCTGCTTTTCTGCGTCAGCAAATACAAGTATTTAATATTGAGGTTAAATAATTGAAAATGTCACACGCACTCTCTGAAATTCATTCCTTGACTTTTGTCCCCCTAAACCAGAGGTGTCAAACTGCCAACCCAAGGGCCATTTTCACCTGTTTTGCTGTAGTGTAACCTTTCACTGGCTCATCCTTAATTATGAAACATTTCCAAGTCCTTTATGCATATTGACTCTTGAAGAACCATTTGTTCAGGTACATGGCCTGCTTAAATGTTTACAAGTGAAGCTATTTTAACATTGTGGAATGAAGCTATTACAACAAATCAAATAAGATTAAGCTGTCCTCTGATATAGCACTCAGTAATGCATTTCATGGATATTTTTTCCACATGAATGCTGATTAAGATCACAGCACCTGATGCTTAATTTACATTTTTCTCACCTCGCTCTAAGTGTCCTTATTCCTTCTAATGAGAGTACATAGATAAATGCTGACACACTGGTTACTGTTAGATGTTTCATTTCCTGCTTTAGAGAGATAGATAGCCAGTGCAAGAGAGTTTTTTTAATTTTTTAGGTCATATCAACTCACTATAAAAAGTGGTCTATTTTCTGTGTTGCGATAAAATATAGTCTGGCTGTGTATCCTGGCAGATCAAACAATACCACATACTAATTTGCTCTGTTATCACCAAAATCTTGACCTTCTCTCCCTCGTCTTCACCCTGTGCCCCGTCTCTCCCTCGCTCTATCCCTTGCACCGTGTTTTTCCGAGGAACAAACAGAGAAGCTGTCCTAGTCAGAATGAGTCAGTGCAGCTGGGGTGCAGGTCATTTACCCACAGCCCACTCAGATGGGACAGATGGCCCGGCCACTCGCATGCTGCTAAGTGCTAACTATGTACCCAGAGTCTGTGAGCTAAAGCTAATGCTAACACATAATGGGTGAAATGGAGAAAGCTCAGGTAATGCTATCAAAACATGAATCTGCTGTATGTAGAGATGAATAACACACCAGGTCCTCTTTTTGTAATTTTGTGTACAGTTTTTTGTTTTTCTTGACTGTGGGCAAGAACAATGAGTTTTAATACACATATGCAAGTCTAATATCAAAAATTAATCCTGCACTTGCACTGATACACAACAATGCTCATCTAATGTGACACTTGAGTTATGGTTATGTGTTCAAAAGAGGCTTGCTGTTTACCTACATAAGCATTTAAATTTGTATTGTGTCTAATATGCAGACAAAATTAATATTGTGGATACTAAGGTTTTGCTGAATATGAGTATTGTATGGATTGTGTACAGAGATGTACTCTCTTTTATTCTTTATATATTCTCATATATTGTCATATTCTTATATATTATATATTGTTCTTTATTCTCTTATTCTTGTATTGGCTGTGATCCACCTGAGTGACAAAAGCACTAATGCAGTTATTCTGACAGAACGATAGGACAGTCACACACAGATTCTCCTCCCAGAGTGAGCCAAGGTTTTAGCTTTGTATCATGATAAATAGACATTTTATTTAGCTTTTTTATTTTTGTATCAGTGCAATGACCATGTATCTTAATGACATACTGAGACATGGATACTGGCCTTTTAAAAGAAGCTTGGAACGAGGGGTGCAACAATTAGTCGACATAGTCGACAAAAATGGACAACTAAATTTGTTGCAAACTAATTTATTTGTCGACAATTAGTCTGTTACGTTCTGTTATGTTTTTTTCATACTGTGGAGCTGAACTAAACATCGTTTTTCCAGAGCTGATGGAAGTAGAGATAGAGTGAGCCATCTCACTTCCTTCCTGTCTCTGCTGTGCAGTGTTAATTTCGTTAACGAAAACTATGATGAAAAATCTTTATGAACGACCTTTTTTTCATGATGAAGATGAGACGATGGCAAGCTACAAATAGATCTCTGATAATAAAAACTATGACAAAATGTATGTTTGTTTTTGACGAGACAAGTTGGGACTAAATTATTATTGGTGGGCTGTCGGACATTCGTTATGAATCCCATGTACAACGGCGTCCCATGGTGGATACTCAAATATTTTAATATTACATCAAGAAACACAGTAGAAAAACACACAGCGGAGGCAGACTGACCGGCAGCTTCCAACAAGCCGATTAGTCAATGAATCGTTTCAATAATCGATGACTAATTGAATAGTCGTTAGTTGCAGCCCTACATGGAACCCTAAGTGCCTGTGTATTAGGTTTTATGATGTGGCATATTTGCTGTGCACTTCACTTACCCATGTTTATCTGGTTGTCTCTATGCTTTCGAGGACTAAAACTGCATGAGACTCTCTAAACTGTTGCTAACTTGCATTTAGTCTCGTGCAGCCAGGCCTATCTCCACAGCACTGCGTCCGCGCTGGGGGAAAGTCTGGATTCAATGAGCTTTCACTCCTGGATAGTGAAAAAAAACTCCCTGGCCTGTTTGTATTTGCTTAAACCAATCACAATGGTGCCTCTGCAAAATAGTGTTAGGAGGTAACCCGTTTCGGTGGAACACCTCCACGAAAATGTTGTGAACATTTACAATCATTCACCAAAAGAACAGAGAAGGCCTGCCTTAATGCACAATCCAAATCTTCAAAACTTGTCATTTTCAGCGTGTAGGTTGATAACACGGAGGCTGTTCCCGTTGTTGACCGGAGACAGGAAGAAAGGCTTTATCCAAGCACAGTTATTAAGCCAGACTAACTTGCATTCGATACAAGTGTTCCTCAGTAACCACTTGCTGCCAAAAAAGTAGATTAGAAGTGTGTTTGCATGTTTGTGCAAATGACTTGATTGTGTGCACATGCAGCATATATACCAGAGACATTTAAATTTGTGAAGTCATAGGTAAACTAGGGTTGAGTGTAAACATGTGTATGCAGTACATTTGAAACATTAAACCGTCGCTGTTTCACAGGGAGAGTAAGTCTGAGAGTACAAGATAAAGTGTTGGCAATCTATTTAGGGTCCTTTTAAGTGCTCTACAATTGTCTTTGGTCCATTGCATTTAATGTGCAAAGCGGTCACATGTTTTGCTTGCATTAACAGTGACTGGCATACACGAACCAGTTGAAACACAAATAAATCTGGTGTTACTTTTCACATGTTGTCCAACAGCAGTGTTTTGTGTAATGTCCCAACTGCTGCTGCTGCAGAAATATAGTAACCCACAGGCCTGTCTTAGTACCATTAGAGACATGGAGGATGGGTGTATGTAGTTTAACAGCCTGTGATGACTGTACATTCGCATTAGCAATTAGTGCACTTAAAGGCTTTTTAGGCTGCATTAATCTATCTAAACCATGAAGCACGATCAGCCCTTTAAGCGCAATAAAACTGGAGTTGGTGGAGCTTTAGTGGTGTTTGCAGGAGAATGTTCACAGCAACTTGTTTCACAAATTTAGACTAATAGATTAGATCAAACTTTTTAGGAGCCGCACACTTATTTCTTAACAGCAGCAGGCTAAAACATAGAGCTCATTTCTACTGTCTTTTTGTTCATATCTTAATGCAGTTAGGAGTCTTGCCATGTCTGTAATCAAAATGCAGTGGTGCCATATTGTCTCATTCATTTCTCTACTTCTCCTAGTATGGATTTTGGCATGGCATGCTACCAAGCAGGACTTTTCCAATGTCTGATATGGGAATGCTATGGCTCATTTCATTCTTTATAACTGGCAACAGGAAAAAGACACTGGATGTCGAACTATTCCTTAGTTTAAGAGACATTTTGAAGCTTCTTATTTCCTTCTTTATTTAAATCTGCAGATTGGCAGTGTCAGGAGTAAACCTTTTTCTGAGACTGTTGGTGCATCCCTGTTTAATTGCTGCATGCTTCTGATATTGTCTCAGCCTTCTGGGTTGTTATCAAAAATGTTTGATATTTTTTGTTTGTGCTAATATATTGTGAGACCTTGAATGGCTCAACGTGTCATTCTGGGCAACATTCAGACAGAAATTAAACTGGATAAAGTGAGATGTCCTTCATTACTATAGGGCTATCCTCGACTAAAGAAATTCCTAGTCGACTAACTATGATTTTGTTGACTAATCGATTAGTTGATTTAATCAACAGATCTGTAAAACTGAGTTTCTCCACAAAGGATCATGCAAAAGCACCACTTTGAATCTTGTGTTTACCAGAGATGTGCTCCTAAGTTTCTTGGAAATAATCATTCAGAATGACAAAAGCATTAAAAACGACTAATCGACTAAGAGGGGGCAGTCCTACATTACTAGTGAGTGACTGGCCTACAGTAAGTGAGTATGTGTAGAATTTAGTAGAAGTACCAGAAGCTTTAGTGACAATATGACTAACAAAACCACTGCCCTCAAGGGCTTTTGTATTGAATTGCATTAGATTTCACTCACTGTGGTTCATAATATTGTGTCCCACCTCCTGTAGATGCAAAGGTTGGTGCTGGATGATGCAGCTAATCTTCTCTTCTTTTCTCCATTGTTTTCTCTCTGAAACCACATTAGTGGTCCTTTTTGCATATTTTCCCTCCTTACGCACCTACTTCTCTCCCCCACCTTTGCCTTTGTCATGCTCCAGTGATGTTGGGT